>LD345518.1:173800-192903 GCA_001465055.1 Ptychodera flava
GGCTAAAGTTTCGATGTCTAAGAGGGCTTCTCCAAATGAAGTCAATTCGCCATTTTTCTCTTTTTACGACTGTTGTTAAGATCAGCCGTCGGCGTTGCGTATTCACAGAGCAAACCCTTTGTGCCATTGAAATCACTTTCAAAAGGCCAGGAATGTTTAGCGGTAACAAGACACACGGGGGTCACACAGCGACTCTTGATGTGTGAAGGGTTGGACCATGCCCGAGTTTGCTGTGGATATGCCATCTCAAGTACTGGCACAGTCCCTCCTCCAACTCTAATGGTATTCGCAAAATTGAAAAAGCGTGGCTGTAGTTATTTGTCTGTTTATATTTGCTTTCCATTGATGCGAGAGAATGCGAAGCCATGGAAATACGAACACAGTGAAGCGTATGCCAAAACACGCCAACGTGATCAAAAACTGTGGAGCTTGCGGAGAGGGCTCCATGCCAAAACATATTTAGAGACATCGGGGCTAAAACTGGAAAGCGGAGTACGTTTTTTATTGACACTTCTGCCTACTTGGCCGAACACTAGCAATAAGTTTAAATCACAAACGGATATTACAGAGCTGGTAAAGATCACAAAAAAGCGCCACTGAAATTTGCACATGTTGTGTGCGAAGTTTTGTGTTTCGTTTGCTTTTTTAGATCGCTGTAATTCAAAACTCGGACAACAGCGGTGTAAGTATATGTAGGGGGGTTGGCGTGTTTGTTCACCGTTTCTTTTCGAAGACGGCCCACTCTGTGTGTCTGAGACGAGACACCTGGTGAGGTTGCCTAGCTCTTTACTTGCGGGCAGAATTTTCGCTTTGATCATGGCGATAGTACTCAGAATCCGAAGCCATACATAGTACAACCCTCTGCCTACGCTCTGATGCGACAATAGCGTCCATTGACAACACAATGCCGAGGTCATTACGTTAGCCGCAGTCCCGTGATTAAGGAGGGTCAATCCGTTAACAAAGGTTTTCTGAAGGAAGCAAACAGAACCAGTGAAGTCAAAAGTGATGTCAATTCATATTTAAGGTCATCGCTAAGGAAACTGTGCTTGTTGAAGTTAATGTAGTTAGCGATGTTAAGTGACACAAGCAGATTGTCTTGAAGCTACAAACAGACGAGAGATTCAATCGTCCATTGTCGGTCACCCTTTTAAATCCCCGTCGTAATTCTTCTTGTTGACCTCTTGTTTGACAGGTTGACACCATGTCAAAGGTCACGCTATACACCGTGCTCTCCGTTGCCGCGGTGATGGTTACAGGTAAGCCAAGATATTTGCTCTTTTCGTGTTGGTGATTCAAGGCAGTGGTGGTAGACTGATTTTGACGGCAGAAACAAAAACGGGTGTGAATATGATATTGTAAATATTCATTGATCTCACGTGAGTGGCTTTCCACGAGGAGATGCCAGGGGAATTCACTCGTTTTTGTCAGCGATTTTTACTTTGAAAAATCTGCTTTCACGGTTACAATACCATTGCTAATCTTTATGATAACTGTTACCCGTTGTCGCGTCGCGTTTATCAACTGGGAGTGACGACAGCGCTTTCGTCATGGCGATGAAAAGGCGCGGTCATTTGTGGTCAGGGAAACATAACATGTTCGATACTCCGTTTGTCAGTCTGTGTAATGGACCGATAGTTCACAAATTTATAGTCTCCACTTCAGTACGTCACGCGGCATTGAAAGTAGAAAGCTGAATTTATGCACGGTTACAAAGTCGTTCGTAAACACCGTTAACGACTTGACTCACACAGTGTAATTTTAGTTGGAGAGATCATAGCAATTATATCGGATCAAGTGATGGTAAAAGACGCTTTCAGTCACCATGACAACCCACAGATATATAGCATATTGGTAGTCTTCTCGTTCTTGTAAAAGCCTACATGACCAACGCTATTAATTAGAAATATTTCTCGCCAATAGACCATGTCATATCATGATAGCTTTAGTACAATCTCTATATATCATGAGTACTCGGTTACATTTAGTCACCTAGCTTTAGTATTTTGCAATTACTGTGTTTATGCTGTGGAAATATTAATTGCCTTCCAATATGACAATTTTTATTATTTGTCGCTGACCTTGTTATTTTTTAAACAATAATGTCCGATGATAAATGACGAGCGAGGCCGTTAAGCTGAGAATGGCCGATGTTTTTACCGAGGGAAGTGGTCGTGGTGAACGGTGTTACATAGGGAATATCTAAAAATTGAAATGCCTTCTTTAGTCAATATGGAAAATTTATCTCGTGGAAATCGAGAGATGAATACGGTGCATTGAGACAAAACATAATTTCTCATCGGCGACGATTTTGGAACGAGAGATCAAGTTGAAACGCGTAGCCCTCAGATGCCCAGAAAGATATCCATCGAAAGCAGCTGCGTAGTACAGCTGAGTATCTTCACAATGTAAACCTTGAACATTGAAGACACGCTATGACACACGCTATGAAACTGAAATTGGTGTATGGATAAGACAGTTGAAATTTCAGAAATTTGTAACAAAATTAAAAATGAATCTAACAACTCACCTAAAATGTTAATGATACTAAAATGGGAAGGTTTTGTATCTCCTGGCAGTTTTCGATGCTGTACACCCAAACGCTTACAACCATATTCTTATCATTTTCATCGTATTTGCTATTTTAATGGTTTTTTTCAGTGACACTTCAAATAGAAACGAACCCTACAGTGGTCTTGGAGGGTTATGACGTGTTGTTCACCTGCACGGTGGCAGACAACTCCACCGTGGTAAGGTGGATACACGGCACCGAGCACATCACCGAGGGAAGGGAAATCATCTCAGGGACGGTTACAGATAACGCCAGGTGAGTGGCTTGTCGCAATACCGGAAAATGACGACACGCGCTACTCCGTCGTCCCGAACGATAGGTCATGGTTGCCCACACTGCTGGTGGCGCACGCCCTGTGGCCTACAAAGCCGCCTCCGTCTTGCATATACTGTAGGACGTAAAATTGAAATAGTAAAAGGAGAGTGGTAATGTATATGTTTGTGCTTGTATGAGAGAGAGAGAGAGAGAGAGAGAGAGAGAGAGAGAGAGAATGTGTATTTGGCGTTGGTTTATTAGGGCAGATTTTCGTTACTGCTATTTTGGGACGGAAGGAGAGAAAGAATTTAGAGCTCTGCGCTGCCCTCTGTGATACCGTCAGCTGGCATGGACAAAGACAAGTAAAAGGGAACGCTACTGACATCATTTTTTGTCAATTATTCAGGTATACTGTTATCGGAGATGTCAGTACAGGGGTGTACAATTTACAAATCATCGACATTCGGAAAGCTCACGCCGGTACCTACATCTGTAGTGCTGACACCCTCGAGGTTGAAAGACGCAATATTGTTGTTCAAGGTAAGGAGAGAGAGAGAGAGAGAGAGAGAGAGAGAGAGAGAGAGAGAGAGAGATTGTTCACGAGCATTTATCATTATGTTCACCTCCACTAGAACGACAATCATTCATATTTCTTTGGCTTGTTCGGTTGTCTTCACCTCGTCTGAAAGTAAATCTTTCCCGCCATTATAATAATTGGTTGCTGGTTATTGTCTCCACAGACGCAATTGCGCCTACAACAGATCCATCGTGTTCCATTGACACGGCGGACCTTCAAGAGGGCGATGATGTCAGCCTCGTGTGCCAGTCCACCGGCGGTGACCCGAAGGTGGCTCTCACCTGGAGTTCCGGAGGCAGGGATTTGGTCTCACCCACGACAGAGACCAGCAATGACGTCAGCATTTCGCTAGACATAGAGTTGACGGCCGAGAGACAAGGGAAAGTGTACACTTGCACGGGCCGCCACCCGACTTACACCAGCGCCAAGCGATGTTCCCTCCCAGCACTTGATATTGAACGTAAGTCTCGTGAGACAGGAAATGGCGCGAAATACTATAGCCTGATAAGATCATTGGAATCTTGATTTAGTTTCAGATTATTTTGAAACATCATAAAATGCATCTTTTTTCCTGATATTTTTCAATCTTCGCTGACTTGTACAGTTGTTTATTAGTTGGGTTTTTTCAAAAATATGTGCGAAAAGAGCTAATTTTACCGAGAAATTTTAGGATCCCGCCATACATGAGAAACTACAGAATTATCGGGTACACAATGTTATTGATGTCGCCTAGACGCTGCATTAATTTTTAGCAGACTGGAGGGTTGATAACAGCATGGAGGTAGTAGCTACCTCCATGATAACAGTCAGTAACTGCCTCATGCACACTTTTTTATCAATATTTTTTTCATCCTTGGCGTCTATGTCAAACAACAGTCATACCCCGCATCGTTGTGACCGTCGTCCCCGTCACCATGGAGATCGCCGAGGGAAAGGGCGCCAGATTCGAATGCAGCGCCAACGGCGACCCGCCAGTGACGTCATACCTGTGGCAGTACCAGACCCAGCGGATCAACGACACGGACAGACGGTTTCGCTTCGACCAGAACGACAACTCGCTGACGGTCATCAGCGGGGAGAAGAACATGGACGGAGGCGAACTTCGCTGCGTAGCTCGCAACAAAATCGATACCCGCTATGCTACGGCAACCATAACCATCGTCAGTAAGTACACGACAATGTATTTTCTGCAGTATTTGATATTCAACTTGTGATATTTTGTCGCCAGAATTTAGAAATCGTGTTAGTTCAGCACAGAATAAAGGACTCTGATTGGCTGTCATCAATTTTTTATCTGGTTGCCTGATTCACACTTACAAAATTCAAGAATAAAGTCATTCAGGAGACATGAACAATATATAATTTACCAAATTCCTCAAAGCCTCATTAAAAGGTATGAAACTTTCAGTTCCAAGGCGTGTACATAAAGTGGTTCTATAAGACCCGACTCTTTGCAAATAGATTTTAACGTCTGTATTGTTTTGACTCAGCGAACAGTCCCTTAGGGGGTGGAGGGACTGTGCTCACCGTTATTTTAGTGTCCAAATCAATAATTTTTACTTGCGAAATATTCGCAGCATTTCTTTTGAAAATTAAAGTTCTCATATTATGTAATGCGCCCTTAGTGGGCAGTGTGTCGCTTACATTAGTCAGGTAACACATAGTACCCAGTGTTGGGTAACACAATATAGTCAACATCAAACGGACAGCATGGTAAACAACAACAATGTGTTATGACAATTGCTAATCTGTGGTAATATTACCCGAAGCACCAACTTAACTTGTCAAATCAGAGTGTGCTCGAACAACAACATGTACAATTATTTATAATCGAGAGAGAGAGAGAGAGAGAGAGAGAGAGAGAGAGAGAGAGAATTGTCCGCTTTCATTCAAGTCAACTTCCTTTCTGTCATCAATTTCTAGGTGCTCCCGTGGACGAAGGCTTCAGTTTCAAGTTCATCGCCGCTATTGGCGGCCTCGTCCTATTCATCGTCCTCATCGTCTGCTGCATAATCCCAATCACAGTGTATTGCTGTTACAGGAAATACAACAGGGAACAGCAAAGTAAGCGATTTATTATGCTATGATGTTACATGCCCCTGTATTTTCAAACATTAAACTGAGTCGAAATCATTAATGACCGCTTCCTAATTTCAACTTACAGTGAGACATATGGGTCGACATCCACAATGAGAGGACTCTGCCAATCACGTGGTCTGGCATAACCTACTTTGACTAAATTTGTGTACTTATCCTTCCATGCTAACTAAAGAAGTGTATATGGTGGTGAAATTTCAGCAGACCGATGTATTTACATGTAATTATACAGATTGCTAAAGCAGAAACACGTGCAATATATTTCAATTTAGGTTCTATGTGTCTCCAAAAGTGAAAGACTTAAACCTTTGCTCAAACCTATCACCTTGCAATGTTGATACCAGAAAAATCAGTACCTTAAAATTAAACTAAATTTGAAATTTAAAATGGCTGCCGCCTTAACTCTATAAGGGACAAATTTAAAGGCAAGAGTCGTCGGAACTGCGCATGTGCGATTTTCTTGTTTACAAAACAATGTATTTTATGCATGATATCTAGATGCATCACGTCAACATAGCTGCCACATTTAAATTTTACGATATTCATTGTTAACAAACATGTTTTAACTTTCATCAATCGCCAATGTACCCGTACCCGAGATGCAGTGTTTACATCGGTCGTAGTGCTCCCTGGCAACCTTTGAGCCGAATTCCGACGACCCCTCTCTCTTTAATGTTACATTTTCACAAATTAAGACTCTGAAATTTACATTTACTCCAAGAACTTCAAAATCATTCCAACACAAGTGGTAAATAACAAGAAAAGATTGTAAGAATTTGAAAGTCCGGATATCTGTTCCCCAGCCGTATTCTTACCTATTATTCAAGTTTTCGCTTTGAAGAATCTTTGACGGGATATTCTTTTGTTACAGGAAAGAAGATTTTGAGAAAACAGACTAAGTTGGCCGTCATCAGCAGTATGCAGGGCGCTGGGAACCCACAAAGCGGCGTAAACTACTACGTACACCACGAGGACGACCACAGACGCAGCAGACGACACAGGAGGAAGGACAAGTCACGTGTCCTCAAGCACAACGTTGTGAGTCCGAACGGCGACGCGCGCCATCACCGGGACGATAAGAAAGACCGTCACAAAGACAGCAGTGAAGCCAAAGGCAAGGAGCCGGGCTCCAATGACGGTTACTTGACTCCCGTCACCGTCAAGAAAAGGCCGCCAACGCCTCCCGCGGAGCACAGGTCACGATCCGAGTCACCCAAGAGAAACAGCGCCGACAACGAGACCGCCAAAGAGACGCCGAGATCTCAGAGCGAGACGAGGAGACCAAGAAGGCCAGACCGAGTGTCACTGTCACCCGGCGAGTATTTCAAGAGGGCAGAGTTGGAAATGCAACGTCATGAAATGGAGGAGTTGGAACGATCCATGACGCTACCAAACGAAGATCTCTACAAGAAATCTAAAAAGAAACGACGCAAGAAGCGGTCACGTGACTCTAAACACAAACGGGACCGATCGCCTGATGAAGGCATTAAGGCAGATGAAAGGACAGAAAATGACTAGAACGCATTTCACCTTCTCTTTAAGCATACTTTAGCGACTATGCAACTCAGATATTCTGCATCGAGCTCAGCCAACGTTTTGATAATAGAAAGAGGGGAAAGCCATAAGACCGTTGTTCGCTGAGGAGATTTCCTTGGTGTGTGAATGCTTCATCCCTCAACGGGGCAGTTCTTGGAGCAGAGCACTCAACCACTCGGGTTTGGGTGGGGATGTGCATGATTCAAAGAAAGGACAACAACGCTTATAACAAACGCCACCACTGTGTTGGTCTCTCAAGAATGCTTGCTTGGTGCTTTTAGTTCAATCAACTTTCCTCCCATCACTAATAGTTTACAGAAATTGATCTGACGGATTAATATTTATCACGACATCCGGACATCAACATTCTATCACGGCAGTTCATGAATTTGTCGTTTTAGGTCGGTGCCAATTGACATACGGTTAATCTACATTCATTGTACCTGTCTTATGTCAAATCGATCTGACTCTAGTCTGTGAGAAACACTGTGCAGTACAGTGACACTCTTGCTACTCGCAATGCTATCGCACATGTCCACGTAATATCGAAAGAGATAACGTTATTACCATTCTGCAGAGCGCCAGCTTCGTTGAATAGTTGTGCAGGGCACAAACTTCTTTCAAACGGCAACAAATACTGATATTTTATATTCAAAATTTCAAACGAAATAAAAATAAACTCATCAAACAAATTTCATAGATTGACTCACAGATGCTTTAACAGATTGTTTAATCGTGTTCTCCTTCCATGAAATGAAATCTTCTGAACAAGTTTTATCGGGAGGGTTAAAAGTAAGGAAGAAACGTATCTTCGTCCTCTCTGGCTTGACAGGAGAATAGTATCACGTGATCACCTGATTGACTAGTTACGGATTTTTCAACGGGTTTCAACCTTCGAGGATGAATGGTAATCATACGAGATGTTCAAAAATGTTTTTATAAGCTCAGTTTGTCTTTATTTATATTTTTGGTACTTTTTGGATAATTTAAATAGTTTTTTTCTTGAAAGTACAGCGAAGCCATATTGAGGGCGTTGTGTACATAAGGGTGTTAAGTTGAATTTGCCCTCGGGTTGGTTAACTGTGTACACTTTTCATCATTTGTTAGTCTTCAAATTTTCATTCACCCCATAGATGTACCAGGCGTAGTAATTGTAAATATTGTAAAATAACATATTTTAAAGAGAACTCAAGAGGGCATCATTCGACAGTAGCCACGGGAAAATTTACTGTGATCTCTCGTTGACTTCGACTTTTGATAGAAATTAGAGATTTCCACTCCTGTACAGGCTATCTTGTTATCTGAGATGAAATATTGCAGTTAAGCTTAAGTATCCTTTCAATGTATTATACTTATTGAGTGCCAAATTTTTACAGATTTTGATATATATTTTTATGGATTTCCTGTCGTGTACAGAGGACACTGTGACGTAAGCATTACGACGTGATTCAGTTTAATGCCACTGTGGACGATAACATTCAAAAGACACACAGAGTGCCGTCTATATTAAACAACATTCCAGCAGATCAGAACGTCAGGAATCAAAAATCAAGGAAAAGTGATTATGTATATAAAGAAAGAATTTAAAAAAACCAGAAGTCAAGAGGCTTTTGAACAATTAGATGTTTTATCAATGCAGGGTCTCAGTATGGCAGAACTTAACACGATTGGAACTAATTTGGGAGAATTGGATCTTTATATTTTTCAAATTTGTCAAAAATGTTAGGTGTCCTATCGCTGAATGTTGCAATATTACAAATTACACATGATAACAAGTGTATAACTAAAAAAGAAAAGCATATGAGTTACATTTGCAGATTAAACAAACATTACTTCACCATCTAATTATCCCAAATTAGTTCAAATCATGTTACTTTCAACCTCAACTTGACAAATACAGGGTCGGACGTTTGGGAAAATGATAGTGTTGAACGCAACAGTATGTTAAAATGGCAAAGATGAAATGTCCCGGATGTATTTTTTTCAAGGACAAAAAGCCTTCGAGTAAAACCGGTGTCTGAGTATTTTAGATAATTGTTAAAATGTCATTACAAAGAGTGAATTCGATCATTTGCATAAATTTCACATTTCTGAGAATATCATTTAGCTCAAGCAACTCAAAAAATAACTGCTTTTTAAAGAAGTTTATGATCATACAATTGAAAATTATCACAGTAGAGTTCTCGATGATTTCTTTCTCCCAAAGATTTTAAACATGTGAAAATTGCAACTTATCGCAGTTAATGTATCAGATCAAAACCTTGGAGACAGTACCGACTGACTTAGAATTATTAGGAATATCGAGATCTTTAAAACATCAATCTGCAGATATCTATTTTCAATAACGATTTGCCGACTGTCTTTCGCCTTGTACGGTGTTTATTTTGAAATGAATTAATTTGAATGTAAGTTGCTCGCTCATTCAGTTAGTTTGTCACGGTCATACAACTACTTGTTTTAATTGGATGTCATATTTCCTTAGCGCTTGTTCATTTTTTGTAAAAAATTGTAATATCCATTTCAAGCAATAAATCCACAATTAATTTTCTTTTTTTAAGTTTGACTGCGTTGTCACTTTGTCCGTTCAGGGGACGATTGACATATACTTAGAGAATTTTATTCAATATTCTTGTTCGTAAAGTATATACAGTAATAAAGAGTATTAGCCCATTCATCGACAACACAATGTTTAGTGTTATATAAGCATTGTCATTGCTGACAAATGAATTAAGGTAGTATGCGTCTCGAAAGTAAAAGACTTAAACATTTCTAGGGTAAAACTTTCAACCATTCTCTCACCAAATAAAGAGTAAAAATCTGGGGTCACAGTGCAAAGTTTGGTACTTGATGCCGGTGTTAACTCCATGGCGAAAAACAAAGTTTCGATTTTCGAAAAACTATTATGGTGAATTTATTATACATTGAACCCCACTAGCTATAACTCTTGAAATTTTTGACCTCAAAATATCTTCATATTCTCTCCTGGTTTTCTCTGAATTCTACCCTCTGAAGGGATATGGGCTTTTACTGCATTAGGAAACCACACCTTTGTGAGCCCCAACAAATGATAGATCAGAAAGGAATTGAATCAACATTTGAGTCCAAATATCTCACCCCAAAGCGCATTTTACCTCGATGTCAGGGTTAGGTCAGCAATTACCAAATTGCATTGGACCTCTAATACAATCTCCGTCGACGATTTCAAGGTGAAGGTAAATCATTTCGACGTAATCTGCGGAGGAGAACAAGAAAGGGTCTTCTACAAAACAACAAACAAAAAGAATGCCAAACACATCGATAATTTATGCTAATTGGCCTTCAGTTTTCCCCATGTTACGGTGCACGTGAACACAATTCCTCCAGAATCGATACGACGTGAAATTGAAACAGAAAAGCCATGAATGCAAGTTAATTAAAACATTTAGACAGTGCAAGCATACAATGAGCGGATGGGAAATTTATTGATCCCTATGGTTGAATCATTCTGAGGCGAAAATTTACGGTGGCCCACACCGGTGGTGTGGATCTCTTAAGACCCTTTCTATGAATGAGTTGACCTAACTGTGGCGCTGCTCTCCCTTCTAAGATGTTTAGCGGTACTTGAGTTCGTCAGCTCAATTTCCTGTAATAGCTCGTAATCTAGTATTAGCGGGTCAATTCCTATTGGCATTTCCGATATCGCGTTGCATTAGAAAATAAAGTATCAAGAAATATATTTTATAATTGTGATAATTACACTGTACGATTTTTCGATCATTTTTTGTTCCGGTCAGAGAAATATGCAAAATTTTCATCGAAAGGGCACCCAGCGTGCAAATAAATAGAATGTCAACAAATTATCGTGCCAACGAATGTAAAGTACGCCCTCACACGGCAACCACCTTGCAAGAGCCACCGTCATTTCTTTATAAACGTTGTTGTGTACGTGTTTGTGCGGTTGTTGTTTTTGTTGTTGTCGTCGTTGTTGTTGTTTTGTGTTGTGTTGTGTTTTTTTTGAGGAAGGACTGTACTGTTGTACAATTGGCAACACAACGATTGTCCGCATTACGGTGGTAAATTTATCTACCGACTTCCCGGTACATGTATTCCGATCTTTTACTGTTACTCCCTGTTATCGATAATATTTCGTAAGATTTCTAAAGTCTTGGCCATTAATCATCTTTAACGTTGCTCTTGACTCTTCTAAATTGAGACTGGCTCGTGTTATTTTTGTTCCATTTATATTTTCAGTGAGTCACGTTGTTCGATCGTATTTCTGCATTCTACACAAAAAAAAAACAATAGAAGATGGTCATTGTTTAAGAAGGGCGAATCCCTTCACCACCCTACCATAGATTGATTGGTTAGTATTTTCCGGTCTCTTCCTTGAGGGTGTGTCGTTAAACGCAGACGACACATTGTATTCTGACTCACAAGACGAAGCCCGTTTTTTAAACCGCGCCAGTAAACAAACACAAATGTCTCCTTGGCGACTAGCCCGACAAGAGACGCGATTGGCTGCTCGCGCGCATGCGTGGGTGTGGCAGTGAGGTCATCTGCTTAAAGTTTCAAACGTCTTCGCTTTCAAACGTGATAGCTAGTGGAGAAGGATTGGCAAGATATTTCCACCCCTCGTCGGATATGCTTTCTGCTGTCGACAGTTTTATTAGCTCGATGTAAAATCTGGATATTCCAAGAAAGTGGGAGTCTCGACAAGGAAGCACGTTTTAATATTCAGGACAGGAAAGGTGAAAGTTGACGTTCGAGCTGAGAGTGTCTTATGTAAATACCTGAAGTCGTTGGTCGGGGTGAGTACACCTTTAAGCGTACACAATCGTAAACAATTCCAAACTAAGTTAAGCTTAATCGGCCTCTAGCAAACGATAATGTGTCGCAGGAAGTTTAATTTTGATTGAAATGAAACTCGGAAGCACGCGATATCACGGTGAGCGACGCTGTAACGAGGTGACTAACTGCCTGTGCATAAATTATTCATTCACAACACAGAAACACGGCCACATTCCGTTCAGACGGCTGTATCATATTGAAGCGTTTCGCGATTTTCTTCACCGAATTTTCTTTCCAGTTCACAATTATATTTTCATAATTCTTTAGGTCAGTGTGTTGATTTACATGCTCGTTTCAACCAATTTAATGGTAAAAGTGGAGTGTTTGCGTTTAAGTCGTTAATTCTTAATTAATAAAAAAGTGTATTCACTGTCGAAGACCGTAATTGTCCGTCGCCAAATGGTCAAGTTGTAAACGCCATTTTGTGAAAATGTAAAACTGTTTACCATTTGTTATTCCCGCATGGAAATGGTTTTACACCAAACACTGTGTGAAACGAATGATTCAAGTGAATGGATAGGGGTCACTGCTTAAAGAACATAATTAAGGTTCCAGTTGACATTCGAAGGTGGCACAAACAGGCAGCAAGTTCCTTACAAATGTGTACACTACACTCTACACCATGAGGTAGTTTGCAGTGTTTGATAGTCGGTGCTGCCAATTTTGGGCTTTCACTTCAGGGGAGTTCAAAAGAACGGGAATATATTCCCACACTTGAAACATGCAGTGAGTACTGACGTGGTGCCGTAACCCTGAGAGTGCACTGCAGAGCTATTGAAAGTGGTTTCGAAAGGCATCGCCGCATTGTCTGAGAACAAAGGGCGAGAAAACGTGGAGGGTTGAACGCAACCAACACATTCCTTGGCTGCCAGACACAACCGTGTCACAAGCAGACCACGGATTCTATCTCTCCTGCGATCAGCGGCGACGAGCGAACCAATTTCCCTCATTAACGAATCACTATGCGCGACATGACGAATAAACTCGCTGTTGGCATGGCAGCCAGGGAGATTTATCGTTAGAAAACGAAAGTCGAACCGTTAACATAAATGTGTTCGTTCAAATTCTGTGGCTACGTAATCAGCTTAGACAATCTCCACGAAGTGACATAGGGGGATTTCCATTCAGGCAGTATATTTCCATCTTAGTCATTATTTTCACCGAGTGGCACAGATGAATTTCTCGTTGCGATATACATTCTCACCGATGTAAAGGAGAAATCCGTGTCTTAAACATTAAGGTGGCTGCCATTTTTGACATAAAGAAACACTCGACATTTTTCAATGTTGACTATCATAAACAACAAGAAAAGCAAAATCTTTTTTCACAGATTTTGCTGTCAAAATGACCATATGCCTCAATACTTATTAACGACAAATAATACTGCAGTAATAAATTTTATTTTGTAATCTATCGATTGCCATTGTTCAAGTGAGTGGAAATATTCGAGCCTGATATTTAAATGATACACAAAACGACTATCTAATATAAAAATCGTTATCTGAAACTAGTATTTATATGTTGGAGAATCGTACACGCAATGGAACACAGAGAAATTGACGGAGATATATTTCCTTGCCTGCGGGGAAATATGGTAAGCATACACAAGAGAAGGCGAAGAAATATTTCACATTATGCACGGATGTGTAGCTAAATTATAACAGGTCATAAATCCATCGATTTCTTCCTATTCTTTTTTTTGTATATATTTAACCACACTGTATATATTTAACCACACATCTGTCAGAGCTGTTCGAATAAGACTGATGAATTTATTATTCCTGGAAAGGGAAGAAAATGTTGAGTCTTGACGATTCACTTCGCTGTTTTTCTCGACGTACACAGAGAATTGTAATTCCATTTTTTCCAAGTGCGTTGCAGAGGTCAGCGTTCATCTGTGTCAACACGGCGTGTACATTCACTTGTGAAGTGAACCCTTTTCTGTCAATTTGGTGCGTATACAATATTAGCTGCCATTCACTGAGATGCAACTTGAGGAACATAGTGTGTTCTGAATGACAGGGAGATTGTCAAAAGCACTGATCTCTGATATGTTTACCTTTCAAAAGTAAAGCAGTCCTGCATATCATTAAAACGTAACGTTTTGAGTGCTTCAAAATCGTCCCTATGAAGCAATAATGACGAACAAAATAGTTTTTATTCCCAATTCCAATTCATGTTTTTTTTATTAACAATTCAGTTTCATTTATTCATTTTCGATTTCCAGGTCAGACAATTAAAACAAATTCCTGGAGGTGGGACTGTCGCTCTAAAGCCACCACGCCTAGATTGCAACCACATTTCATCGATCTCTGTCATGTTTCTTCAAACACCATACGACACACTGCAATACGTCACTGCTCTTTGTATTTCCAAAACTTGCATCAACCTATTAAAATAATGATTCCTGCAGTTGCCCAGAAATCTTGGCTAGCTGTATGTGGAAGCTCCTTTACGCATTAGCCAAACGTCTACAGGGATACATAGAAGTAATCACAGTACACATTGAATTCCACAACGCGTGGAAGTAATTGCGACTAATTTTCTTTCGTGAGTTATTGAGTCAATGCTCGTATTTCAATTATGCATAAAATATTGAATTTTTTCCAGTGCTTACAATTACTCGGTTCGATAATATGAATAATATTGTAAGCGAAATCTTCAAATTGAATGAGACGTGTATGCCCCCCGATCAGACGCAAACAACAGTACCATGAAGATTGGTCTAGCCGCGTCTAGCAAGCCGCGCGTTTCGATCCAGACACCCCGGTTACTGGTAACTCCTAGGGGACATTTCAATTATATTTTGTGCATTTTATCGACAGGGTTCAGAACATACGAGGCGGTGGAATAACAATGATGGCGTCTTCTCGCAGGACCAATCACATATCGATTTTCCTGGTGACCTGTTTGTTGGTCATTACTGGAGGTAAGTGCTGAAGCTCTCACGTCTTCGATAAGATTTAATTTTAAAAAAAAGAGAAGCAGGGAGGTCTACAGTTTAAACACACACAAGAATTTATCGGATAGTGCCCTATGACGTCAGTAATTACACTCAAGAATTTCGAGAACAAGCAGAAATGAATCTGGATTATGCGATGTTGGACAGTTTTCAAATCAACTCTGTTACATTATTTTTTATATCAAATCTTCTGCTTCGAGCTTAAATGTATCTTTTTTGCGTCACCAGTTACAAGATGGGTCACAACACGAAGACGCGACACACTCCACACAAACATGTCAAAATCTTCACCAATACGTGGTCATAATTGTGAAACAACTCTCAACTCTCACTAACACCAACCTTTTATGCAATCTGTGATTAATTACTTTTGAGACATGAGTCTCTTAAATTTACTATGTTTTGGTGTTGCATACGCCACCAAAGGTTAATTCGACAGGTCCAGTGACCTTTGACACGGGTGTTGTCATCTTAGCCAGGTAGCACTCTTCTAGATCTTTATCGCTGTTTACGACCACGGCAGCTCAATACTGAACGACTTTCATTTTTATCGCCCTGATAACCAGCCATTGTTTGGAGAGAGCTACACTGTCGATGGTCTTAAGCCGCCCACATATTAAAAGTCGCGTCTCTTCTGAGAGCCACGTCTGTCGAAGTAAAATTGGCTATGTTTTCACGTATCTGGTGTCATTATTTTCGCTGAATCCCGTATTGCCTTGAAATGAATCCAAAAAATCCTACAGGTAGTAATCACAAAATCTCATTTTCCAGTGAATGGAAATATTTTTGGGCTTAAAATTTTAAAGTTCTTCGGAACGAGAAACGTTAACGAGATGATGATCGCCATTTTAACGACCCTGCTGTACGTTGCAATATTACAAAAATTGTCGTTCTTCTTGAGAGTAAACTATTGAAACGATTTTACACGGATGGGTGCCCACTCTGAGACTGCGCAAACAGACACGCCTGAAAATTCAACCAGACGACCTTTTTAAAAAAAAACACGAATATTTACATGAACAACAAATCTGGCGCGTGATTAACACACACACTTTTCAGAGTGTTGATTTTTAGGATATAATGCCTTCTTTTCACGTATTTAGCTATTGTTGTTAACTCGAGATAAAATAAAATCTATGTAATTTTGTTGTCAAGCAATCTTCTAGAGGGGATATTATCGGGAACGCTGTTCGAGCCACTTACGTTGTGACGACACCATTACAAATGGTTGCACCTACTAAAAGTACGACAAAATGTGACCTCGTCGAATCCACGCGAAGATCAAAGATCTCTTCAATCATGCGCAGAAGGGGGCTATAATCGTGTTATCCTCGGGGAAGAAAGCAAAAGTGGAGCGGACAAAAAGATTTGTTTGCAAAGGTGAAAGGTCGAGTGGCATTACAAACACCGCTCTGCAAAACAAATAAGCTTGTAACGCTGCGATTATTCTAAATCTTAAGAACGATGCTGTAAAGCGATTTGAATGTCCTGTTAAGCCACCATCCTGACGACAGCTTGGATGTTTTGCTGTTTCGCTCGGAGCCGAATATTTTCACCGTGGTGCAACACGGAGTTGTCCTGCTGTGGACAGTTCAGTCCACACGTTACAGAACGACTAGTTGTGTGACGTCACACTTATCTACGCTGACTGATTTTATAGACACATCTGCGCAAAAAAGAAAACAGCAACGTGAACTGTGCTTCGGTTGTCCGTTTTAATCAACAGAGTTGAAATTTCGTATAATTTTCTCTCCTCCGACACCATTAATCCATCACTATTCAATCAAGATGGATCGCTGCTACGTGTTTTGCTTGGACGATGCAAGCACCTGGTGCTCATGAAATCAATTCTGCATAGCAGATAAAATTAATCCTTGAAAATTCGATACACAACATCTATGGCCATTTTACTACGTAATGAGTTACAGGATACTAGTAGGTTAGTAAATAAATTATGACATGAATGGATATTAAGGCAAATTAATTTACGACTCATTAAAGAACAAATTAGAAAGTATACACTTAGAGCTTAATCTGGATTATGCAGAGATGATTACTAACTTGGAATAGATTAAAGTAACCCCTTCTACTGGTAAAGAATAGAATAGAATATTACTTAATAATCTACTTAGCCCATTGCTCATTATGTGGCTAACTTTGGTCGTGAGAGGGCGCTATCCACCGCCCATGACAGGGGATGTAAGGCTGTGAGTTTCGTTCTCGATTTCAGGTCCAATTACTTCGCTATTGTCTTGAGGCTAATTGCCAATGGAAAGGTATTTGTGTGTCTGCCGGTCGATCAGGTGCCATTTTTATGTACGTTGTCGAGAGAGTTGAAATCACGTGTACAATATTGTAGGGAAGTGCTTCCTGTACAACCCACAGCAACAAAGTGCATAAATTTACCATTAGCTTGGCAGCTGCAATTACAGTTTGAACTCCCGAATCGAAATGTTTTCACAGCTATACCTAGGCGTGATCAAGATTATAAGCGTATATTGACGCGTGTC
Source organism: Ptychodera flava (assembly GCA_001465055.1). Lineage (NCBI taxonomy): Eukaryota > Metazoa > Hemichordata > Enteropneusta > Ptychoderidae > Ptychodera > Ptychodera flava. The sequence continues at coordinate 191,137 of LD345518.1, forward strand.
GATTTTTAGCGCTCATCAAATGTACAGATAAAGGATGAAGTCGTTTCGCAGTTTTGTTGAATCAATTCAGAATGTTCCGGTGGCTGTTGTATAGTTTTGCTTCATATCAGAGGCAGATGACGAACGTCTAGAGTTTTGGCCCTGCATTTGGGAATTGTTTGCGAAACACACAACCGTCGAAGATGAAGTGAATTTCAGTCAGTCTGTGTATAGATTAGGTAATAACAGACTAGCGACCCTTAAAATGGTCGACGTGTTACGTCTTCCAAAGCTCATTACCTTGCAATTCCCCGGCCTGGAGAACCCATTGTTGATGTGACGTAACCGTGGGTCCTTAATCACTAACGGTCGATATTTTTTTGAAAAGTAGGCATTGCTCCAAAAGAGATTGGCGCGTGACTTTCAGGAAGCGAAGCTGATAGACTTATGCTGGCAATGGTGAGGTCACGTGAAACAAGTGGATAGTTTTCGTCCCAACGATCCACGTAAATTCTCCGTCTGTCAAGATTCAAAAATACGATACAAAATGTTACTATCATACAGATAAGTCATAATATAACTATAATAAATCAGTGAGAATTAGACTTTTGTGTACTTTGAAATATCCGAAGGCTATGAATGGGAAGCAGCGTTGACTATGGGGAGAAGTTGGTAATCATAGAAGGCACACTCTACCACAAAGACAAATTTGACTTCAATTTGACCAGCGTAACCCTTTCAGCGCTGTAATTTTCTCCCGCCAAAATTTTAATGCAACATTTTACAAATTTTTATGATTTACTGTAATTTTTGATAATTTTGGACCAAATGGACACAACATTTTTTACTACAGATTTACTAGAGTTTTTTCTCAAAATTTTGGCAAAAATCTGAGAAAAATTTCCTGGGATTTATTTTATAAAGGGGACAAAATAGACTTTGGCACTCAAAGGCTTAGTGGAAGTTTGGCAGGTTCCGCCGTAGAGTCCATAACATCATCATCTTCGTCATTTTGTCGGAATAGAAGATACAGAAACATAAATATCAGGCAATAAATCTGTGCGATTAGTTTAGAGGAGAGGTTTTTCACTTCGGGTGGCTGGGAGAAGTGAAGGTCTTGTATTTGTTGTCTGGCTGGTCTCCATGGCGATGAGAACCATGATTCTAGGAATTAGTATTCAGCCCGGTTACAAAGGTCACCGCGGCACTGAAGGCTAATCACAATACACATTTTATTCATGGTCACGTTTTTGTTGTATTTTTGTGTGAACCAAAGACGGGGCCACATGTTTTTGTCGAGCACGACTACGTATATTGTTGTGCTTACTATCATGAAGATTTCACCTCCATGGTAAACATAACTGTTGTTGAAAACTGCAGACTCTTTGAGTAACTGTTCGTCGTGAAGGCAATGTTACATGAGTATTGCACTTGACCAACTTGAACATCTCTCCTCAGATGTACGGTTAAATCATAACTGGTAAAAAAAATCGTGTCAATATTGTTCATGCTCACGTATATGTCAGTCATGGGTGTATTTTACCATTTCTTTTAGCCAAGGCACAGCAGACGTTTGACATCAGACCCTCCGACACGACAACGTTCGTTGGGGCAACGGTGACGCTGGAGTGCGCCTCCAGCGACAAAACCGGTGTACTAATGTGGATCAAGAGTGGCCGAATGGTCAGCCAGGACACAGTAGTCACTCTCAACGCCGACAGGTAAGATGGGGGGGGGGGAGGGGGTGTTCTTTTTTGATACCTCTGACGGTAATGAATAATGCGACTG
>LD345518.1:195204-224686 GCA_001465055.1 Ptychodera flava
ATGTGAAGTCTCACGATAATTGATTAATTATATTTATTAAAAGTACGTTGAAATATTGCAGTATAAATTTCAAAGAAACCATTAAATAACCATAAAAGTCACATTCTGCAGGTACTACAAATGTCACAGTTTTGGGAAGCAAGTTATGACTAACTGAAGGGGTCATTCTCTGAAAAAAGTTAGCATGTAAATTTCTTTTGTCTTTTCTATTTGGACAAAATCAATATCCTTTTGTTTCATAAAGCAGGTGCAACTAGTCTCCCTACTTTTCATCCCTTTATTCTGTATGGCTGAGGACACAATCAGTGGAAAATTTACAAAAATCCTTTCTCTTCTCTCAATCAAGCACAATTTTCTTAATCCTTTAAAATTGGACTTGAGGAGAATGGTGTTTCTAAAAGTACGTTTTCAGAATTTTTACAACTAGTCCAGGAATTTGTCTACACATAGGAGACATGGTTGACTTCACAGGGGAATCTACGTTGGTACAAATCATGATGTATTATGGGAAATCTCTTGTACTGTGAGAGGGGGGGAGAGAGAGAGAGGCATCCATCCATCCATCCATCCATCCATCCATCCATCCATCCATCCATCCATCCATCCATCCATCCATCCATACATACATACATACATACATACATACATACATACAGGAATGGGAGAGAGGGAGCAAGTGAGAAATACATATAGAAAGACAGTGTAATGAGTGTCAAATCTTGGAAAGAGAAGGACGAATGATTTGGTAAGACAGAGAGAGAAGCAGAGAGAGACAAAGACAGAGAAAGAAAATCGGGAGCTGGAAGAGACATGATAGTTTGTCAATATTTTCATTCGATGAGTGACAGTATGTAGATATTGTACACGTTTAAGACGGAGGTGATGATTGGTGGTTTCAACAAGCTACACGAACTACAAATCTAACGAACTGTTTGCGACAATGGTTATTGTTTACAGCTGCTACGACCAAACCTGCCACAACCAAACAAGCAACAACTATTCGGAGAATAACGACAGTGGCTAGGACTACCAAGTCAGAAATCACTGTTCAACCAACAACCCAGGAACAACGTCAGACGACATCTGAATCGACAACAGAAGGTAAGTGAACTCTTCCAATAAGGCATACAAGAGGCAAAGCTTGTCAGCAATCGTGTCGATAACCAATCACTGAAATCGTTACAAAAATATATATTGTTTGTACTTATCTTGTCGATGTTATCATGAACTCACTTCAAACATGTATTTTTCTCTAATCGTGACTAAAATTACAAAATATTGACAGAAACACATACATGGTCATCTAATTGTTAAGCTCTGCTGATACAGACAAATTTCTGTTCTTTGGAATTAAAATGAAGGACATTTGGCGAGGCCTTACGTCGGAGTACACTCTCCCTCAACTATTCAGATGTTAACACACCCATTATTTTGTACAGGCAGAGTCTGATCTTAGGCACAATTAATGTATCATATTGTAATGTCTAGAGATGCAAGTAGGAATTTCTATTTTGCTATTTTTCAACTGTCAGTGGCAATATTGAGAGAGAGAGAGAGAGAGAGAGAGAGAGAGAGAGAGAGAGAGAGAGAGATTATGCAAATATTGAATCACTGTAACTCGTGTCTATCAATATCTGTAAGTCTTCCTCTAGTCTTTCTATTCCTTTTATCGTAGGAATTTGTAGCGCACCTTTCATGCATTATACTTTGATTTTCTTATAATGTTATTGTACATGGTTTGCAAGCAGAACTTCCATGATTGAAATACAAGTTGACATTACGAAGTGTATCGTTTACCTAGGTTTGGTGACTGTCGTCTCGCAAGCCCCACTGTGTGAAATTTCCACACAAAAGCTATTTTACGGCGATTCTGTTGTGTTATCATGTATCTCGAGTGGCGGTAACTCGGATGTTAACCTGCAGTTCAGTAAAGACGGCGTCGATGTAGAACCATCGTACGTCAATACTGACGACGAAAGAAGGATTCACCTCAGTTTGGTTCTGAGCGCCGACCTCCAGGGGGCGCTGTACACCTGCACTTCTACGCACCCGTCGTATACTCAAGCACTGACTTGTCAATTTCCGCCTTTCGATATCAAAAGTAAGCGATTCGGTAAAGTTGAAAAGCATGAGCTTGGCTTAAACTTTAAAAGTAAACAGTAGCAATGAGTATTATAAAAATATTAATGCAAATGTAAAATAGAATACTTACTTAAGCTAAAAACAGACTAACGTGAGTACTAATAGATACTAATTTCATGAGCTTTTATGACATCCATAGCCTGTGTGTCAATGTATTTGCCTCCCTCTTTCACAGTGAATGAACTTACAGTTCACATCGACCCAGACGTGTTGATCGCCAACACTGGAGAAGACGGCAGCTTCGAGTGCGAGGCAGAGACTGAGCATCAAATCACAGGGTACATGTGGTATTTTGATGATCAAGAAATCGACAGCGCAGACGACAGGTTCCGAGTAAACGGAAGCCAGCTGTATCTGCCAAACGTCACAAAAGCGATGGACGAATCGGAGGTCAAATGTACAGTGACTACTGCCAACTTTACCGCATCGGCGACTGCAACTATAGGTTTAATTGGTAAGGGAAATTGCATATCTAAGGTAGTCACCTCTACGGGTTGTGATGTCAATCTGTAACATTTTGATACAATTTCACACAATACATTTTTAAATGACGAGGTATTGGTATTATATACTAATGTATTTTATTTGAAATCGGTTTTCTTTTTTTGCAGACCCCGGAAGTGATAGCTCGACGTCGTCAGACTCCATGTCACTGGTCATTGTTATTTCCATAGTAATTGTAGTGCTTGTCGTCATTATCGTGTCACTGGTGTTGTTCTATTGTCTGTGGTGGAAAAAGAGAAAAGAAAAAGAACCTCAACGTAAGTTAAAATGATTTTCTCTGTTATCAGTGCAAAGATGGCTATGGGAGTGACTTTATGGTGTTCAGAAAGAGATAATCCCTTCTCCTAATGTTTTTTAATTTCGTCATTTCAAAATCTTTTTTAAAAATGATGCGTATATGAATGCCTGTACACTTGCATGCATGTGGCTGTATGGATGGATGGATGGGTGGGTAAGTGGGTGGGTGGATTAATGGATGGATGGAGAATATAGGCGGGTGGTTGCATGGTTGCATGTATGGATGGATGTTTCATGTATCTGTGTACATGTCTTATGTAAGCATACATTCATGTTGGCATTTGTAAGTCTATGTGTTGAAGTCTTATAGAAATTGAGATGGAGATAAAATACAGATGTACAGAGAAAAGGTAGACCTTATCTAGTTGTCTTTTCACTTTTCCCAACTTTAAACACAAAGCATAACTTCTGTCGTGACTCTCTTTACCATCTGCAGCCGACGAACAAATCATTGAAGAAGACACGGCCGAGGTTGCGCAGAGTCCGGTCGGAAGCGGAAACCCAGCAGTTGCGCCATTACAAAACGGTCTCAGTAACAATGGTTATGCCAACCAAGGATACCACGTGGAGCAAGAGATTCCGTACGGCAAAGCCAATTTGCTGCCTCCAGTTAGGAGCCACACCCCCGTTGGAGCACGACCGGGAACCGCTGACATTGAGCTTCGCCGAGACCAGCCAATGCACTCGAGTACACGGCGCCGGCGCAAACACAAGAAGAAAAAAAAGCGCCACAATATCATTGGGCCGCAGGAACTGCAGGAAATCAATGCGCGCAAATATGGCGACAAACCGCGTGTGCTTGACCACTTCGTGGTAGACAGCGTTGAGGACGTACGGGACAACAGACACGAAGAGAAGGAACGCTCCATTAGCGACGGCGGCTCTGTGGGGCAAAACCAGGATTACGAGGTGCCAGCGGAGACACCAAAATCAACAGACAAAAAACCAACACCAAGGCCAACACCGTCCAAGTCACCTTCCAGAAGTCGGCGCGAATTCGATCCCGCACCGGAAGAGGATGGAGAGCGACCTCGGTCGCCAACCCCGGAGAGTTACAGACCTCGAAAGTCCTCCGAACGCAAGCATCGCCGTCGTCGATCGCTGGACGATGAAACGGCCGGCAGTCGTGAAGCCACTCCGAGAGAACGTCGCCCGCACAGAACGTCGTCGGAGCGCCGACACAGGGACTCCTCTGAGCGTCGACACCGCAGTCGCAGTCGACGTTCGAGGGACGACGCAGAAGATGGCGAAAGACGTGAACGTCGCCACCGACCTAGATCAAGCAAACAAAGAAACAGGCTGGCAGAAAGCGCCCCGGCACGCCCGGACCACAGCGAAGACAGCGACGTCGGGCTGAGGCACCCGAAGAATTTACCGCCGATCAGTTCCAGCCTGGACAGACACCAGCTCGAGATGAAACTACGGAAGACGGAAGAGTCGGATGTGGCCACCACGGAAGTTGACGACGAACGAGAAGAGAGGAGGTCTCGCAGGGGTCACAGGGAGCGGCGCGAGAAATCACGTGACAAACACAGGCACAGTCGCTCGCGAGACAGGGAGAGGTCTCCAAGAGACGAGTAAACATCATGTTGCATCTTGCGTTTGTGTATCGCATGAACTTCGAAGTTTGCTTCTTGGTTCGGCAACAGAAGCAATGACTTTTTTGTAACTGTGAACACATCCAAAGAAACTTTGTCGAAAACTTTTATTTCTTTGTCACAGGACGATTTCATCGATTCCGCAGGAAAATGCCTAGTCCGCCATTTAATTTTGCTGTTCTGATTTTGTGCGATTTGTACACGACAAATTGTTTTCTGCTCGGTACATACGTATTTTGAAATATTTGTTGCCAGCCCAGAATGAACATCGTCTTCGCTGGCTTTTGTCTCTCGTGTCCGTGGTTGTTCACGCGAGAGAACATCTTTCTTTGCTGAGTTTGTGATCTCCTTTGTAAATATTTCGTCGCTGTGGTGGCGCTGTCCCCTTGTGAACAGAACACTAAAGTATATTTTGATCGTTTGTTGTGTACATTGTTAAATATGTATATAGCGGTAGCGTCTGTCTTACAGTGGTGTGTGTATTTGTAAAATTTGGACGAATTTTTCAAATAATGTTGGTAAAATGTACATAATTATGAAGAATTGAACGGTTCAAACCGCATCGGTTCCTATCACCTGCATAATCTCGGCCAACGGTGCACAGTGCGCACCGTGAAAATACTTAACGTAGATTGTATTCGATGGTGGTAACTTTTTCAATATCGAACACGTTGTGTAATATATGATGAAAGTTAATGGCAAAATTCACTGCTTATGTCATGAATCATTGTCATTTTGTCGCCGGCGCGGAAAAGTAGATGATTTTAGCCGATGACAAAGTCTTGCTAATTGTGTTGACCCAATCCTTGAGAGTTGACGTTGAATGACGAAGCAGTCGGCTCTTTCCGGAAGCATTCCGAAAGAGGTGTCCGAGTCCAAAAGTCTGGGCAAGATCAGTTGGCGAGCTTGCCAGTCCACCCGCCGACTTACTAGTAATGTGCCTACAAGTACAGCAAATGCCTTTGTATGTTGGTGTGAGTTTAAAATATCCGACATTTTATAATTTTGCATTTCTATAAAAAATGCTTAGTGCCAACTCAAAACATTACAGTATCGTACCAATGCACTACTATCTTTCTATATATTTTTTATACTTGTCAAGAAATGAATATTTTATAAACAAATTGAACTATTCAAGAAGCTTTAGATACGAAAAACCCCACGTCAAAAACCTAATCTGTAGCACCGATTTATTGAAATTTAAAATTATGACAATAAGATGTAGTTTGACACACGTGTGATGTTATTATTTTTTCGTTAATTAGTGTCCATATAATAATGAAGACCAAAATCAGGACAGAAGCCCGCCAAAAATATGTCATTTTCAAGTCATACAAACATGTATCAGACGATATCAAGAAAATTTAGGCACGCACTGGCAAAAGTATTTTTTGAAAAATGTTGTAATGTTGTGCCAGATCTCGACGCCATTTTCTTTCTCCGTGAACGAAGTCAGAATACGTAAATAGTGCCTGAAAAACTTCAAATTTTCCCGCCAAAGGGTTTCGTATCATTTATAACTTTCCATCTAATAAATTGGTTCCCCTCCCGTGTAAATACAGTGTAATTTTCCATGATAGTTCAGACAACCACGGCCTCGAAAATGAAAGTCAAAATAGCTAGAATAATTTTGTCCATATTTTTCTCAGGGGAAAACTATTGAACTACAGTCATCAAGAAAATGGCGCCAATATGCGTTTTGTTGTGTGGAGAATTTCGAGAGTGCCTAAGATTCACAAAACTTCGTTTACGGAAAAACGCTGGGGTTCGTGCTTTCATGTTATTGTCAGTTTTTAATGACTAGCTTAAAGGGTCAAAATGAAATTACTGTGGAGGACTTTCATTTTCTGAAACACAGGCGAGTTTTACCTTGATATCTCCCAAACAGGCAGTATTATCAACTCAATATAAACACCGCCGTTTTGAGTCTCAGTTAAATACCTACTTTCTTGAAATGGATTCTTTTCAATTCCATGACTGATGAAAATATATATTTAATTATTATGAGTAGAGATGGTAAAAACCAATGAATACATATGTAATAAATATCACATTTTTTTGAAAATCTTGAGAGCATTTCATGTATCATTTCGTTTATGACTCCACGACAGAATTCATCAACACCTGACATAAATATATAGTATGTTTGCACAGTCTCTCCTCAAGAAAATCTACTTGGTGGAAATATGACGTCATTACGTATTTCTTTCAGACACCAAGTAGAGGTCGGTTATCATAACAAAGGATTAAAATTTTTTGTTAAACAGAGCTTCATTTTGAACAGATGAATGATGTCGACGCCGGTCAATATTAACTGCATAAATGATGTTTGTCTATTTCGGCTGCAGTCATGACGTAACGTGACTTAGAAATACAACTTTGTGATTTGACTGGGCCGTGGTAACCGACCCCATGATGACTGTTACGGCGCCGTTCTCTGTTTCCAACCTTTGTATCATTGGTACATGGCCATGGCCGAGTTCACATTGTGAAACAAACAAACTCACAGTCCCTCCATACACACATAAACCGGTGTGTGGAGAGACTTGCGTTGAGAGACTGTGAACAAACTATAGAGACGACGAGACGGCGGCATACAAAGAATGCTAGTCATGAAAAGCGCCCTCTACACTGAAGGCATATCAAGCTGTTTAAGTTCACACGTGTAACGAGGCCCGAATAACGCGATTAGAACTAATTTGGGATAATTGAATAGTGAAGTAATGTCGGTTTAATCTGCAAATGGAAGCTCAATTGCTTTTCTTTTAAAGTTATACGGTTGTTTTTTGAGTAATTCGTAATATTGCAACATTCAGCTATAGGGCACCTACTTCTTTTGATAAATTAGAAAAATTTGAAGATCCACTTATCCCAAATTTGTTCCAATCGTGTGTTATATTCTATGTTCTGCATCGACTCGAAATTTTTAATGTCATGCCGGCGGATAAGCGACTCAAACACATGTGCACAAAATTTCCCATGCCCAAATTTGTATTTACTCTATTGTTGTCATGTGCAATGCGTGATGGGTGTTCCTTCAAAAATCAAAGGCAGACGGAAACTGTTTTCACCTTCAGAATGTCCACTACTGAACACGATCAGAACTTTAATATTTGGGAGTATTGAATCATTGTTCAAATTTCTTAAAAGTGTTAGGTGCGCAGCTGAAAGTTCCAATATTACAAATTACCCATTGCGAACAAAGAAAAGCAGGTGAGCTTACATTTGCAGATAAAACCGACATTACTTCACTATCGTGTTCCAATCGTGTTTACAGTGTGATATTCTTCGAGCATGGGAGCGTTTAAAGTACACTTTACGAAATTGCAAAGAGAGATATTTAGACAGAAAACACATGCGATAAAGTCCTGTTTAAATTCTTTGTTTGCTTGTTTGTTTTTCATGTAAACTTCCAAAAACCTGTGCGAGGGGGTGCAAAACGATTTAATCAATTTGGCCATGCCGCTGGCCCGAATAGTTTTTCTAAGTTTAGAATGTATTTTTGGTCCATGCGGAAGTCACGTGGTTTATGGCGACCGGCCGATGAAATTTTGGACGCCATGAACATCTTGACACACACTCTATGTTTATGTCAGTTTCGAGTGAGCTTGAAGAAAATCAAAACGATGATTCACTTGAAGTCGGCTTCGCGTTGCACTCTCTGTCAACCACACACCTATGGGGATGGCGCCTTTGTCCTTGTAGTTTGAGACCAGAAATTTCCAACTTGAAACGCGCGCGCCATTTTCAAACTACAGGTAGCATTCCGTCTATTAATAGACAGAAGAACTAACACTAAGCTTTCTCCATAATTTACAACGTGCTACCATCCACGTTGGTCGCTTTCGTCCATTTCCGTAATTTTCACTTGTGTCTACTTTAGAACAGACTGGACTCAACTCCTTAGGTGTAACGGTCCCGCGATTCACACATCTGACAGAAGGAACAGTTAGTTTAAAAATGCACCGAGTGTTTTGAATGTAACTGCTTAGGTCAACACGCTACAGCGTCCGAACAAAGGACGACAGGCTGATAAACAATTAGCGGGGCTTCTTTCATTCCACCCAACAATAGTCTTTGACGGCCGAACTATCGATCGGCGATAATACCAGACTGTTGTCGGTGGCAACCATCAACAAACGTTGCGCGAATAAAACGTTCAACGCAAGTGGTCAAAATATGGCTGACTGGGGACAACTTATGTAGGCTCGACCAATCGCACGCTTGCTTGTGAAAGCAACGCTCTCGCCAATCAACGCATGCGTGTGACGTTTCCGACTGGTCTGATCTCGGATACAGTATATCACCTTTCATTGTAATGAGCGACCATTAACCTGGACAGGTCGTAAAACACCCTGACCAATTTACTTGAAGCGCTCGTTCTCTGAGAGACATCAATCAAGATGATGAAGATTCCAACCCTGGACATCATCGATGGATGAGAAACTCAAGCTACGCCGGACGCCACCTGTCTTACGTAAAAGCAATCTCAAATTGTTTACATGCCGACCTTTAAGACGCGCAGTAAGTCACTTTCTCTGTTTATATTCCCAGTCCCCTGTCCTCTTCACCAGTTTAATGTTTGTTCAACATTAACATCGTCATTATAAATGGGAAAAATGTGAAGTGATCTGGTCCAATTTACACTGACTATAACGGTCAGCGTAATTGAAAAGTAAGTAACAGCGATTACCGAGTGTTATTGACAACAATTACAAGACGTAATTACTTGCAATGGATACCTTTGTGCGAGGGCGTCGTTCATTATGCCAATGTCTGTTCAATTGTCCCGAGCTCATTTATCGTCAATTTTCAAAATTTGCTATCACCACTATATAAAAAGATAATACAGTAACACCAATACGCTAAAATTGGTATATAGTATCGCAGTATTTTACTGATTGACTGGGAGTCAGTATATATATTTCCAAGTTTATGAATATTACCTTCTGAGTCTGACCGAGTTTGTCTGAGGTCTCTATTCGTCTCCTTGGTCGTGCTCAGTCTATTTTTATATCATACGATATGATGTTGTTCTTTCCTAAATATAACAAAACTAATGCAGCGTCCCGACGATGATAGTTTTAGTACGAGAAAATGATTTTTATGCAGGAAACTTGATTTGAGTTTGTCTCGTTCTCGTCTTCACGCAAGAATATTTTAAAGCAGCGCCAGCTGTATTGATTTTTTGAGATGATATTATTTCATGGATTATGCGTTAGGTGACAAGATTTTCTGTACAAAATACCTAAACTGCAAAAATGCGATGAATGATAGATCTGCAAATCAACAACACTACGCTAATCATACTGTTATGGTACAGGCTAAATGTTAAAGGAACTTGTCCGTTTGGCAGAATGTGCCTTTGGGACAGATCTTTAGACTCTAAAATTTTTCAAATATTTCTTTAATCTATAGCTTGTGGGGGATTTATTCTCAAGCTCTTGGAGAAAGTAAAATTTTGCCGCATTATTTTTGTAAAATAAAAAACTTAATTATTTCCCACGGAGTTAATGCGGCGATGACGGCCACTTTGAATTCTAAATGCTGTATCGCAAAAGGTTGGACACTTTGTTTCAATACTAACAAAATTTGCATGGTGACCCTATTCTTATTTTGGAATGAAACTTTTTGAAAGTTTCCTTTAGGAAAATTTCAGTTTTTCAGTTCCGATGCGTATACTTTAAAGGTAAAAGTTTGATGTTAAAAAACGATATTTACTCTCAGCATGGCGGTTTATGATGTAATATCTTCTTTTTTCAGAAAATTGATACACTGTATAGGAAATTAAGTATTCCTTTTAAAATATCTGTTTTGAATTAAGTAAGGACGATGATGATAAGAGATGACTGATACCAAACCATTGAGTCAGATATCGCAAGTTGATATGTTTCAGAAGTGAAAATGAAAGTGAATAATGACGTCATAACATTATATTTTCTAAAAACAGGTGGTTCGCGTCTAAAAACGGAGTGTCCTATTTAGAGACTTTAAGCCGTTTCTTTGTTGAAATCGAGAATGAAAATTGAGGGTCATCATTCAAAATTTGGGTATTTGAGAAGCGAAGAGGCTCGACATTTAGCAAAACTGAAAATTCAAAATGCCCGCCATCCCTGTGTTAAAGATCCATTAGCTGTAACTTCGGTCATTTTTTAAATTTTGTTTGGACTGTGTATCATCTGCAGTTTCTGGTTTGAATCCCTGAACCGTGGAGAAATTCCTAATATTTAGCTCATAAATATACCCTATATGGGTATAATCTGCATTGTTATTGTTTAAATTTTGTATTCTGGTCCGGACTAAAATACATTTATCAACAATAACAATGGTCATTTCACATATACACAGGCTGTGCTGGCAAGCAGGACACCGGGCATTGGTCATGATGATCGAATTATAGTAAAATTCTGTAGTTGATACATTGAAACAGAGTAGTGAAAAATTAGTTAAAAGTTACAGCTAATGTGCCTTTAACTCTACGGGGAGATTAAGTTTCAGATTTTTTGCAAAAATTAGCCAGTGCAAACTTTATTTACTCAAGCTTCAAAATTAGCCCCATGATTAGTCAAAAGTTACAGCTAATGTCCCTTTAACTCTACGAGGGAGATTAAATTTCAGATTTTTTGCAAAAATTAGCCAGTGAAAACTTTATTTACTCAAGCGTCAAAATTAGCCCCATGATAGTGTTGGGCCTAAGAACTATCTTAGAAAGTTTGAGAGTCCGACTATCAGTATTCGAGACGCCCTCTACCGCAACCTTTACCGCAACCGCAACCTCCACGACAATACTTACGACTTTCCGCAGAACTTGAAGTAATCGATGGAATCGAAAAATAGCAATTCCATAGGTTTGGCACATCGAAGTGTTGAGCCAAATTCAAGATTATTAGGCAAAAAAAATGTAAGAAATGTTCACTGTTCTTACATTACTTTGGAGCGACTATTTCAAAACGGCCTTGAGATGCAGAATTGTGGGATACCTCACTGAGATGCAGGATTGTGGGATACCTTACTAAGATGCAGAATTGTGGGATACCTTACTCACTATTCACTAACTGGTTGCAGTTGTTCTGCTCCACTAACCAATACAATCTTCGCAGCTAATGCCTATTTTAAGATAGATGGCTAGCCGTAGGCTATGATGATAATCAGGGACGGTATGTCTCTCTATATTTTGGATACAGTTCACAGTTCCTATTTGTACGCAGTCGTGTCTTCCGCAGTCTCTGAAATATTAAAACCTAGCTTTGTACATGGCATGATTCCACGTTGTCACCGATTAGCAAACAGCTTGTAGTACCTATATTTGTGCTTGACAAGATCAGAAACAATTGCATAGGGTGGTGATGGGATCAGCGGCTTTTAAATTTTGTGGTTCTCTATTACCGGTGATGAAGACAGCATGTAACACACTTGATGGATCACCATGTCTGAATAAATTCTGATTATTTTTAGCTGACCACAGCTTTACCCTTTGAAGATGTGTTCATTGCTTTTGTTCCATAAAACTAATAAATCTCTTTAATCGCCATGCAAACTCAACGCTTCACGTACAATATACAATGTGTGTTTTGTTATGATAAACTAACTACAGTCCTGAAGTCAAACCTCAGATGTGTCAACAATAATTGAACGTCAAGCATGTAGGCTGTGATGGCATTTCGAACAATATGGTGTTTCGACATGATTTCGGCGGAAGAAAAGAAACTGTATTATTTAGCAAACGCAACAAAACACGAGGATCAAATAAAAGTTATAAACCTTTACAGATGGAGCTGTGTAAGCACGGTAATTCAAGATAATCAGAGGTTTTGCTGAAGAAGTACACACCATTTGCCACTTTACATTGGACAAGGTTTACTAACCTTTAAAACTAGAGAGGCGAAAACACTCAACAAATCTCTGAATTATTAAGACTAGATTTCAAAGTCTAATTCAACGCCCCGCGGCAATGATCACTGTCAATACAGAACGTTAGAAAGAAAACCAGACTCGCATTGTCTGTTCGTCTGACGGCTCTGAATTCACAGAGACACCATTCGCTTGGGGGACTAGAAAAACACTGCACAGTTTTCCTCAAAGCATTCTTCCTGCATATTCGGTAGATTTGCTTTCGAAAACTGCAGCAGTCATGAGTTGCGGATGCAAGTGTTGAAAAAACTGTCATTTGACATTGGCCTGGTATATATATTTGATTTGATAATCGTGGGGCATTGGCGTTGGTGGCAGCATAGACTGAAGTATACAGTAACTGGTCTGTCAGTGAGTCTCCAAATTCTGGTTGGTTCAAATCTACTGTCGTTGCCGGTTGTTCGGAGTCCATTACGCAATCTGTCAATCTTCAGAAATTACGTCATCGGGGCGTGTTTTATGCGGTTAAATCTATTAGCAACCTGGAAGAGCCAAGTTCCAGTGAATCATAGTATAAAAGCTTTCTCGCGAAAGAAAAAATGATTCGAAATAACGAAATGTCTCTTAAATTAATGTCCCTTTCCTGAGCTAGTCGTTCATCAGAACCAGAGGAAAATTGATCATTTTTATATCAAATTCTAATTGTGGGAGAGACGTTCTCTCTAATAGTATTTTAGTTGCAATTGGTCGGCATATCATATCACTGTGCAATGTATGTGTTGTGCAACCTTTCGACGCAATCATCCGGGGCCGGTGTGTAACAAAAATATATTTAGTCGAATACGTCCCCAGGTAGTCGCAACGAAAACTTTGTTGGCACCCTGCACTCCCGGTGTCCCTGTCACTAGACTGAACTACCGAATCGCATCTCTCTATTCGACTTATTGTCCATGTGCCATTGTTCATTCCAGGTTAGAAACTCCACACTCGGAAGACAGTGATTTTAATATGAGAAAATATATCAACAACTGGTTTTTAATTGCAATATGTTTACAACTCATCAAAACTGGTAAGTATTAAAACACGTGTAGTTAAGGCCAAAATGTTTATTTCCTGTAGCTCGAATTACCCTACTTAAAGCCCTCAGACCGTACACTTTTTTTCTCATTGTCACGCATGATTTTGCCAAATTTTACTGTTTTTGATCGGTCAAACTGACATAACAATGAAAATAAAAACGTTCTCGATCGATATCTTATTTCCTTAGAGCTTGTTAACGGACAGTACACAAAGTTTTTTTCGTACGCCTAAAGTGCCGCCTGGTACACAGTTTCAAGTAATGTTTAACCTAATCTTATATAAACTATTGAACAGATTTGGCTACTGCGACGACAGTCTTGTTCAGCATCTTCAAACATACTTGAAGGTTGGCTGGTAACAGAAATATCTTCCGTTTCCTTTATTCGTGCACACAACAGAACCAGAAAACGACTGTATAATTTACGAAAATCACCTAACAGTTCGGTTTTCAAAAGCCACTGGACTAACAAGAAATATGTCGTAACCGATGCGCATGTGCTAAAGCGATCTCAGTTGAGTCCATAATACATTGAAAGTCGTATATCATATTACGTGACATAAAAAGGAAAGGCCAACTGATATCTTCCACCCTCTTATGAGAAACTTCAATATTAATAAATACTAAGACGATACGATTTATTGATTGACTTTGATTTCCTTCCATTATAGCGTACGGTGCACAGCGTATCACGACACAGCCGACAGATTTGACGGTCGTCGTCGGGGAGACTGCCCTCTTCTCCTGCTCCGTCGCCGACAAGAAAGGTTTCGTCACGTGGCTGAAAGACAGCCAACCTTTGAACTTTGACACACTGATGACCATCGGCGACTCGAGGTTTTCCATAGTGACCCCAGAGTCCGGGGTTGACTACCATCTCCAGATAACGGACGTCACATTCGATGACCAGTCAACTCTTCAGTGCACGGTGACGAGAGGTGGCGGCGATAGTGCGGTGGTTTCCGATGAAGTTACCCTGACAGTTGTAGGTGAGAAAACAGGCATTTGTCCTTCGTGAATGTTGAACCTGGCGACGTACAACGACGTATAGTAGCACTTCTTAATACGGATAATATCAGTGAGCATCGAGTTTGTGATGACAACATACTTCTAACTTCAAGCTTTTCACCTCGACCGCTATGTTCAATTTATTTACCAGCTAGCTGCGGCATGTTGTATGTGATTCTGGCAAAAATGTCTTCATATACACGTTCCGTGTGTTGCTGACTTTTGCAAGTGACATTCGAAACTTCAAATTTTCAATTCTTGCAACAATGGAAATTACAGAGTTAAATTTTCGCTTAAGTATTTTTCAAGTCGCCATTTTCCAACTTAATATTTTTTTCTGATATGTAAATTTTGGAAAGTGACATGACTGCATACTACTAAAAGCGAAATGTTAAACTGAATACTAGACCAAGATAATTATATTCGAGAAGGTATTATTCCAAACTTTTACATCAACCCCTAGGACTACCGTGATTTCTTTTACCGTCATGATCATCTCCTGTAACTGTCTTTGGTTTCTCCAATCAGATGCCGTGGTAACACAGAGCTTCAGGGCCACACCGAGTGACCTGACAGCTGTCGCCGGGGACACAGTCCAGTTTGACTGTGCGGTCGACAACAGAGAAGGCACGGTGATCTGGTCCAAAGACGGGCTGGACATCACCAACGACGACACAATTACCAGCGACGACAGCCGGTACAGACTGCGTTTCGACCTGGCCACCGGGAAATTCAACCTTAGGGTACGGTCGATCGTAGGGGACGACGCCGGCACGTACGCGTGTCGGGTGACGGCCGGCGGGAGCAGCGATGCGATCGGGCCGGTGGAGGCTGAACTCACAGTCCGTGGTAAGAATCGTTTGTACATATATTCCAAATTTCTCATAAAGAGAGTAGCATGAGAAGAGTGTTTGTTCGACCAAACATCTACTTCTGTGAGGAACAGGACTGTGTGATCCTATTGAAGTTTGTTCTTACACAGTTTATACCAAGCCAACCCACTGCCCATCAATATTATAACTTCGGACATTATAAAGTGACATTCGCAAAGTTCCCTATCTCCAGTGCACAGTGATTGGTCTGATATTGGTATGGAGTCGCCGAGGGTCCCATAACATGGGTCCCTCACATCGCGGAATCACATTAAAGGGGTGTAAGCCCCTTACAGTGTCATGTACACATCAAGCTCAGTACCTGTGATGGGTGGGCGTGTGGGTGAATAGCGCTGCTCTCAGCCAGTTGTGTGATGGAGCACCTTGGTATATCAGGTTATATCTGCCTCATGAATCAATCAAACAATCCAATCAACCAATCACTGCGCAGTGTAGATTGATGTACAAATGGTTTCAAAAGTTCATGCAACAATTTTTACCAAGAGTTAGCAACCTTCACACAACTATATTCAAACACGGTCCCTCTAAGATAGAGGGACTGTGATTCAAACAACACATCTACGTGCTAATAAGCCTACCTAACGAATTTTATACTCATTTCAATCAGGCATGGTTTGGTACATGTCATATTTTAAGGTTCTTTAAACTTCCCAATGAACATGAGTATTGTTATCTTCAACAGACATGTGCGCTTTGTCTTCTGTTACGAAGTTTAAAGTTGCTGTCACATTTGCCTGCAAAAGGAATTCACAATCACACTAAAAAAAATCTCGAATCTTATTCATTGTACCCCACAGTACCGCAGAGTTTTCGAGAAGAACCGGGGGACCTCTCAAAGACCGTGGGCTTCACAGCCGTGTTCACGTGCGCCGTGGACGACAAGGAAGGCACCCTCATCTGGTCGAAGGAAGGGGTGGACCTCAGCGATGACGAGACCGTGATCACCGACGACAGCAGGGTGAGAATCGTCGGCGACACGGACGAGGGCGAATACAGGCTGAGGATCGGACCGACTGTGAAGAGCGACGCCGGTACCTATGCTTGCAGAGTTACGGCGGCGGGTATCAGCGACGCCATAGGTCCCGTGGAAGCCACTCTGACAATGAAAGGTAATCGGTCAATAGTTGGTTATTTTAATTGACTGCAGGACGTAAAAGCGGTAAATTGTCATATATGGGCAGATCAGGAGGGGGAGATAGTTCACGGAGGGTGTGTCCCCCACCATGGATGTAAAATTGAAAATGGAAAATAGTCAGCAAAAAAATTTTAATGAACAGCCGGCAAATTTGTTATTTGTCTGGATAAAACGAACAGGCTAGTGTTAAGGTAATATACAGCAAAAGTTAAGCAAGGTGGCTTGTTGCTAGCGTCAACCTTATCGCCTTCTGTGGCAGCCAAACTAAGAGTGTAGCAGGTACGAGTTGCAGTATACTTTAAAGGGATTGTACCGCTTAACTTAAATACAGGCGTCTTAAAACGTTAAAGCCATAAAAATTGGGATGAATGACAGATATAATATTTAAACTAGGAGGCATTTGTCAGTATCACTTACTTTTATCATATGATGTTATTGTGTCGGTTAGTATATTATGTTCCTATTAAGTTGGTCCATAGTTGTCAAAGCAAGCATAGGAAGCAGCAAAACACCAGCTTTCATTAATTTAGTTGCAACCATGCACCATACAAAGGGTCGCATTTATAAAGTGAAAAATAAAATTTCTAGAGTAATGAGTCATCCATTTTTTGCTTACAAGCATCGGAAAAAACTGAATGCATGAATGCATACCTACTTACGTTCCTCCCTACTTTCCTGCTTACCTAACTACCTACCCATTACCTACCTAATGTATCTACTTACGTTTCATTTGCAAGATTTATCCATCATTGAACGATTTACAGCTAAATTATGTCACGTAATTGAAAAATACTTTCCTTTCGGATTATTTTAAGCATACAGTACTTAAATGGACTATATGCATACTTTTACTAAATTTTGCAGACCAACAGTCATTTATCACTCAACCGGAAGACGTCAGCGCCGACGAAGGTCAGACCGTCACACTGTTCTGCTCCATTCAACAAAAAACTGGGACGTTGTCATGGACACTGGACGGAGAAACACTGAACGAGGACAGGACAATGGTCACCTCTGACCCAGCGTACAGCATTGACAGTCCGACGCAAGGTGTCGACTACAACTTGGTCATCAGCAATATTGAGCTCAGTCACGCTGGTGCATACGTGTGTACCGTGACCGGAAACAACGTCATCGTTACTCTCGTCTCGGAACCAGCCACCGTCACCGTGGTCAGACGTAAGTGGCGTCCTACCTCGAATAACATACCAGCATCGTATATTCAAGTCACGCCCATTTCAAAACCGAAAGATAGTAATAAAATTCGTATAGCACAAAGACTCGAGACACAATTTGACGATGAGAATTACGGTTGTGCTTCAGGTAAAAGATGGGTCAAAAGTCTACATTTCATAAATGTTTCGTCGGTCAGAAGTCTGAGGCAAAAAAGTGACAAAATAGAGTCAGTTACCCAGACTGCTTTGCCGGCTATCTTCCGGTCCCAGAGCAGTCTCGGTAACCAAGACTAGGGTAAAAACGGCACAACGTTTTAGTATAAAAAACCTTCCTATGACAATGCCGCCGGCGATTTGAAGGTTATACTGGAGAGTTGATCTTAAATAACCAAAACATGCAGAACTCTTTTCCATCGCGCTTTCTAGTACGCATCAGTCCCAATCAAAACACACCTGTTAATTTTTCTTTCGCTGTTGTAGGTCTACAACGTTTCCTGGTTGTCCCAGAAGACCAATCAGTACTCGTCGGCAGCTTGGTAGAGTTTCAATGCACCGTTGAAGACAAAGGGGGCGTCGCCATCTGGTCTAAGGATGGAGTCGATCTGACCAATGACGATTCAGTTCTCATCACCGATGACGACAGACTTTCAATTTCTGGTAATCACACGGCGGGAGAGTATAACCTACAGCTCAACTCAGCAGTGTTAGAAGACGCCGGAGAGTATGCTTGTCGAGTGACTGCTGCTGATAACAAGCCTGACATTGGACCGGTTACAGCAAATCTTACCGTAGAACGTAAGAATTAGAGATCATATCATCTTTTGAACAGAATATTTGCCTTTTCCGAGATCGATGTTACTGTTTCGCGTTGTCTCGATTCATATTTTTATTTTTCCCGCTTACAAATCATCCAATCAGCAGACGTTACGTCGCGAATGCTTTCCAATCAGCAGACTTTACGTCGCGAATGCTTTCTCGACTTCAGGTTCAGTGTACGCCAGAAATTACACGTACTTCGTTGCATTACTCGATGCGTCACATAAGCCAGCGCTTCTTTGTGGACGTTTGACGGCTAACTTCTATCGCGATAACATAATGTCTGACAAGACTGCTTTTTTGACTCAGGTTCCATCTTGAACCTCGTCGTCACGCACACAGAGGTTTTGGAAAATTGTAGCAACTGTGTAAGATAAAACATGGAGGTATTCGACCCCAATGTTGAACTTCCTGTATCTGAACATGTTATGACAGTGATTAAAAGTGACCAGGGAATGTGACAGGTAGATCACGTGACAACCTAGCAACCCTCTAACAATACCGAATGTGGCCATCTCACGACGATCATAACTTTGTAACCCATTTCCTTTCTCCAGAAATCCAAGCGTTTATAACACAACCCGTGGGTGTGACTATCCTGGAGGGACGGTCCACAACACTGGCCTGCGCCATCAGCGACAAGGCAGGGGAGTTGTCATGGACACGAGATGGGGAACAATTGAACATCGACGACACGATGATCACAGCAGACACAGCCTATAGCATTGACAGTCCCTTGGAAGGCGTTGACTACAACTTGGCCATCAGTGGCATTGATATTCAACACGCTGGTACATACACGTGCACTGTGAGCAGGTCGGGTGGACACGATGCACTGACCTCCGACCCTGCAGTCGTAGTAGTGGAACGTAAGTTGCAAGCATAATTTTAGGGAAATGGCGTCATCATTATATAACATTCATATCGTGCAATAACACATACAGTAGGCAAGAAACAACAAGAATATTTTATTTACCTCAAAAACACACTCATGACACATGAGTGATAAAATTAAGAAATTGGTTCCAAGTACGATCGCAGTTTATTATATCCGTTGACTTAGGCGCTCTTATTACTTACTTTACTGGTCACATTTTCAATTTACCTCTCAGTGACTAATGCTAATGGTTTTAGTGTTTTCAATAAGTACGATTTTTGCAAGTATTTTAATTTCTGCGAGATTTCATAGTGTTAAATGAAATAGACAATTTAGATTTATGTAAATGTGAGTAAAATATCTTTGTAAATTAAGTTTCAGCCGTTAGGGCATTTACACTTTTTTCTTTCACGTGTTTGTAACAGTGAGACAGACATTCCTGACAGAACCAACAGATACTCAAGTCGTAGAGGGCGACGTAGCTCAGCTCTCCTGTTCGGTAGAAAACCGACGTGGCATCGTGTCGTGGGTGAGAGACGGCGTGGTCATCAGTGAAAACGTTACCATGACGACGTCAGATTCTCGGCTGAGCATCTCAAGCGGAACCGCCGGGCAGGTCTACGACCTCCAGATACAAGATGTCAGTCTCGAAGACGCCGCGGAGTACCGGTGTACCGTTTCGGCTGCCGGTGAGAATGACGCGATATCGAGTCAAGTTGCGATACTCACCGTCTTCGGTAAGTTTAAGACACTATTCACTTGCCGTTGAACACTTCTATTTCTGTGTCCCGACATACCATAAATGAAATCCACACGCCACAAAGCGTTTTACCTTCATCAGATTTTAAAGTTTTGATAGTCATACAACGAGTAAGAGCATTAAAGACCAAAGAGGTTCCCGCTCGACCTATCGTATTCTGGAAGTGTCTGTGCCGCTTGGCGCATGATACATGCATAGACCCTAGGAAAAACCCTAGAAAACTTTTTTTCTCTAGGGTCTATGTTTTAATGCAGTCATCAGTCTTTTGCGTCACATCTCTAAGCACATTTTCAACAATTCCGATGGTGAAATAGTGTAAATACAAATCAATAAATCAACGAAGATATCTAAACCTCATTTCAGATGAAGCAATAAGGAATTAGCAACGATACCTTTTTTTTTACTTTTTTGTAGATTTGCAAATTCAAAGTTTCAAGCAAACGCCTGAGGGCGTCTCCGTTGTCGAAGGTGTCACTGTCAGCCTGAGCTGCGTTGTTGATCATCGCGAAGGTACTGTGATCTGGTCGAGAGACGGCGACGACATAACCAATGACGTCATCGTCAATGATGGAGACAGTCGTTACTCTGTCGTTGGAATCCATAGCAACGGTGAATACGAACTTCTGATCAGTGACGTAGTGCCTGAGGACGCTGGTCTCTATCAGTGTCGGGTCACCGAAGCCGACAACAGTCCTGAAATACAGTCGCCACCAGCGTCTCTGCAGGTGGAAGGTAAGAACTTATCCATCACGTGTGTAACATTTTTGACGGAAAGTGAAAGAATTAACCTTTTGTTCAAATGTTCTTCAAGACATTTTTCGACCATTCACTTTCAAAATCAAGAATAAAAATCGGGGGTCCTGTACATGTCTTTGTACTAGAGAAACAAATTAACCAAGATTTAGCGATATTTGAAATTCAAAATGGCCGCAATCGCTGTGTTAACTCTGTGGAGAAATATAAAATTTTTCGATTTTCAAAGAAACTAAGACTGTGAAAGTGAGCCCCCACATGTGGTAGATCAGAAAAGAACTGGAAAAGTTTTAGAGTCCAAATATCTGTCCCCGAGGCGCGTTCTACCGTAAGAACATACACATTTTATACCGTGGGGTTCCAACTTTGAGAAACGCTGAAGTAAGAAGCATTCTATATTATTCTTGTGAAAAGGTACGAAAATGACAAATGTGTTCAACACAATGCAATAGTATGTTGATAAAGTGAAAGTAGGTATTTCTGCATGATTTGGGAGTAAAAGAAACATGACGCTTTATATTACGCAAACAACAAGGATAATGGAAATGGTTTCGAAACCTAAAACTGAGGAGAAATTAATCAAAACGATCAATTTCTTTCCATGAGCAACGATATCACATATTACCTTGGTCTGTGATTTCCTTTATTTCGACAATTTTTAACCGAAATGCAGTAAATGGATCAATGCAAGCAGAATATTGAATCGGTTACAATAATTTGAAAGTTTCCCAACTTCCTCCTCTGCAAGGAACCATTTGTTCGATCTTTCCACGGCAAATGACTTTCTATATCTCCATGGCCTGGGAATAGATCACGCAAAATGTTTATTTTTCACGCAGGGCGCCAGTCGTTTCTTGAAGAACCAAGCGATACCACAGCAGTAGAAGGTGAGAATGCAGTGCTCCGATGCTCAGTGGAAAACAAACATGGCGTCGCGTCATGGCAGAAAGGTGACGCCATCTTGACAAGGGACACGAGGACCATTGTCAGTGACCCCCGCTTCTCTGTTGTGGACGACGCAGATGGAGTTAATTTTCACTTACAAATATCAGGCGTCACCCTTGACGACGCCGGCAGCTACAAGTGCTACGTGTCGGAGGACGATTCGGTTGGTGACGAAGCCATCGAGAGTCGGTCAGCAGCCTTGACAGTTTACGGTAAGTACAAGTGGATTGTCGCAAATATAATCTATGTACAGCACAGTGCGTCTAACCATAGACCCTACTCCCACCCCGAAAATAAATATTTTGTCATCGATTATTGTAATACATGTACGTTTCTGAAGTTTTTTTTCGGTTCATATGCATTTCCAGATGCCGAGATTCAAAGTTTCATAATAGTACCTGAAGACACCGACGTTCTAATCGGACATGACGTCACATTAGCGTGTCAAGTCGACCACATCGAGGGCAATGTCATCTGGTCAAAAGATGGCTTCAGCATTCTCCTAGAGGGTCGCAAATCCATCGTCGGTGACTCAGATCAAGGAGAATACAGTTTGCATATTAGTGGTGTTACCGCAACCGACAGTGGTAGTTATGAGTGTCGAGTGACATCAGCAGACAACAGTCCCGAGATAACATCCCCGACAGTGACCTTGAATGTTGAAGGTAAGTTGTGTAGCAGTCACCATTGTGACAATATTGAAGTATTTATCATTCCCCTAAATAGAATTACCGTTGTATTATCCTGAAGGATTAACATACCTCCCCTAACAATATGTACCAAAGCCTATTTTTAAAAGTTACATTTGTCCAAATGGTTTCTCAACGTTCAAAGTTTCAAGGAACTATTATAACTGCACGCATACACGCGTCGATCCTATCCATTTCGTTAACACACGTAATTATTCTGTCTAAAGTCGACGGGCAAACAAAATGTCTATAGTCATATTTCAGCGTTACCGTTCATTAATTAAAGGTATACTGTCACCTGTTCCAATTTTGCCACAGTTACCATCGAAAGAGAAAATCTAACCAATCACAGATTTTAAGGGGGTGGCCGCTTATTAAAAACAGCGCCCTCACATGGGCATTTTGAATACCAAGGAACGCCCCTTTAAGTTGACCATATATGGGCATATTTACATTACAGGTGACTGTAAACCTTTAATGCTTATAAGTTACAAACCCATAAGACCTACATAGCCACTTTTGTACTTTTGTAAATATATCATGTTTAATGTTATAATGAAATAGTATTCAGATGATGTTAAACGTCAGCGATTATGACAGTAATCTTGGCAACCCGTCATACGTGGGATGCGTTCAATAATGCCAGTTTGTTTATGAAACATTTACCGTTCTTTATAGATTGAATGGAAAGGAACTACTTAAATGTACTTAATTTTAAGTGAAGGAGTCTATGTTTAATGTGATCGCTCACGTCTTTACGGCGCTTTCTTGTGTTTTCAGAGCCTCAGAATTTTACCAAGGGACCAGCCTCCAAAGAGGTCGTGGAAGGGGGACGGGTCACAATAGCCTGCACTCTCGATGTCAAACACGGTGACATATACTTGTTGAAAGATGGCGTCCCACTTACCAGAGAAGACCAAGTCATCGTCAACGACACGCGTCTACGGGTGATCGTTGTGAACCCGGGCAAAAAGTACAACTTCAAGATACAGGACATCAATCTGACTGACGATGGCTTCTATTCTTGCTACCTCTCCGAGGGCGCCCTCGGGGACCCTGCTGTCGAAAGCAGTCGTGGCAGATTAACAGTGTTTGGTGGGTTTTAAAATATTATTTCGAAACTTAAGTGTATTTGAAATTGATTTGTAAAATCAGAAAGTGTAAACGACATCCTTGAAATAGAGAATTGCAACGGAGAAAATGATAATTATCATCAGACAGAATACAACGTTGGTGTAAAAGTAGATAGATTAATTTTATTCTGAACTATACACACATATACAATGTAGCATCGAAGACATTTGGTGTATCTAAAAACGACTTTCTGGGTATTTCTGATAGTGACATCTAAGACAAATCGATTTAGCACGATACCATTAATTGTAATGGTTCTGGCCACTCAAGGAACGGACTAACCATGGCCAATTCAGAGATGTACTTACCACGGCCACCCACTAACGGACTTAACCATGGCCAAATCAGGGATTGGCTGATTCAGGGATTTACCATTCGGGGATTAACTAACCATGGCCAAATCAGGGGTGGAATAAGCATGGCCAGTTTAGAGATGGATCAACCATGGCCATTTAAGAGATGGAACAACCATGGTCAATTCAGTGGTGGACCAAACATGGCCACTCATTAACGGACTAATCATGGCCAAATTAGGAGGAATGGACTAACCATGGCCAATTCAGGGATAATTTTACCCCTAGTTTTTCAGGCATGTGCTAATTATGTTCATCAAGGAATTGACTAATGATGGCCGATTCCAGAGATGAACTGTGTAAGTTATGGTCAATGCAGGGATGGACTGACCATTCACATGCATGATAGGACAAAACACCATCACGCCGTGCCATAATCAAATAATTAAAGTCTCTACAAAACACGTTGTGTTAGCATATTAACAGAGGTTTCATAAACGTTTTCTCATTTCAAATAATATTGAAATAATACGTGCAAAAATGTAATTTGATTTCTGTCACATCTTCAACTTTAGATGCTGCAGTTCAAAGTTTCCTGTCGGAACCGGTCAGCACATCAGGGGTACTGACCACAACGATCCTATTGGCATGCGTGGTGGATCACAAAGAAGGGACGCTCGTATGGTATAAAGACGGCACAGCCATCAGCAGTGACCGCGATGTCTTCACTGGCGACGCACGTTATTCAGTGGTGGGAGACCAAATTATTGGAGAATATAACTTACAAATCACAAACGTGAGTAGCGGGGATGCCGGTGATTACCAGTGTCAGGTGACAGCGGCCGACAACAGCGAGGAACTGGTGTCTTCAGAGGTTGCTGTTACCATAGAAAGTAAGAATGATATGCTTATCTTTTGGCTGGTCACGTGCTGACCACGTGTTCAGCTGTGGATGCCGCAAAGTATTTTTTCGAGAAAAATAATAATAGTTCAGAAAATGTTACACCGATGTATGTCTTTGCATTTTGGCACTGACTTGTTAAAGTAGTGACACGTCATCAGACAACTGTAAGCTTAGTTTACAGCACTTTAGGCGACGGTACTAAGAAATGCAAATATTTTACTAAAGTCACCAATACATTGAGCATACTTTTCTAGACGAATATCAGTATCAGTATCTAGACGAATATAAACTAGTCGTTTATCACTGAAATGGCGATACAGAGCTAAACAACATGTAGCATAGTCATAGCGTTAATTCTAGAAAACACTTCGGTACAGGCATGTAAACAAAGTAAATTATCGAATGTTCTCGAATCTCTACCTCCAGAGTAACAATTTGTTTTACGGTGTTGATAAAATAGCCCAACAGTAAGCGCCATTAATCTTCGACTATGTCAACTCAATACCATAACCTTGCGTTCATTAACTTGATGCCTACGTTTTTTTTTCACAGTTCCCCAGTCTTTTGTCGAGGTGCCAGTCAGCAGGATTCTCGTAGAGGGCGACGTCGCCACCTTTGAGTGCTCCGTGGCCAATAAGCATGGCACTCTTTCGTGGAGGAAGGACGGGGTGATCGTGAGCACCGACATGGACATAATCGGTCTGGATCAACGATTTGACATCGTCACAGCCGATGTCGGAGTAGAATACGACCTGGAAATTCGCGGTGTCATCCTTGATGATGAAGGCAGCTACAGTTGCTATGTATCAGAGGCCGCGAATGGTGACAGCGCCATCGAAAGTCCTGCGGCAAATTTGACCGTCTACGGTGAGCATTGTTTCGACGATTTCTACATGAAGTTCATCCATCATACAACAAAATGAGCAGTTTAATTACAGAGTGATAAGACATAATATTTGACCCGTGATACTTTGTATTAAGGTAGTTTGCGTCTCAAAATGAAATACTTTAACTTTAGCTGAGTCTTTCCTCGAGCAAACTTTCAACCATCTTAACAAAATTTTAGTATTAGAGAAATAAATTACCAAATATTTACCAGTATGTAAAAATAAAAATGGCAATCATCTGAATCTTATAGCTGTAGTGGAAAAAATCCGCTTTTCACAAAACCAAGCTGATAAAAACTTTATTTACTCCGTTAGCTTCAGTAAGCCCTCATAAGTGGTAGACTCAAAGACATTGTAAAAGTTTGGGAGTCCAAATACCTGTATCCGAGGCACACTGTAGCTTCATTACCTTTACAATAGCATGGTTATTGCAAGGTCTTCTTTACGTTGATTGGTTAATTTTTGTGTGCATCTAAACAAGTAACTTTTAAAATTTTAATCTTTTAAGAGTAACCTGATCAAATATTAATGTCTTTGCAGATGCCGCAATTCAATTATTTTCCTCACAGCCGGAGGACACGCCAATGGTTGAAAGTGGAACTCTGATCCTAAGCTGTGTCGTCATCGAAAAGGAGGGGACTCTCTTTTGGAGCAAAGACGGAATTGTTATCGGCCAGGATGACGTCATTCTCGAAGGAGATAGTCGATACTCGATCATAGGAAATTATTCAATCGGCGAGTACAAGTTACAGATTACCAATATCAGCCTTGAAGATGCAGGGGATTATGTTTGTAGAGTGACGGCGGCCGAAAACAGTCCTGAAATCCGTTCAGAGGTTGCTACAGTCACGGTGGAAGGTAAACGGCTTTATTGTTGTTGAATAGGAGGCTTGCTTTTATCAAGCCGCACCCCTACTCTAACATGCATTTTCATTGGTTAACATAAATCAACATTTAAGAAACGTCAGAGATAGATAACGACGAAATTTTATTAACACTCTTAGTTTTTGATAAAATTTGACAGTAAATACTTTTCAATTTTGCTCTTGTCTGTAAACAGAACAACAATTCTTCATGTTGGAGCCCGTGGATACCATCGCCGTTGAGCAGGGCAGTACAATTCTACAGTGTTCGGTGACCAACAAGCACGGTGTTGTGTCGTGGCAATTTAACAACGTCACGCTAAGCAGCGATACAGAAATTATAGTTCCTGATGTTCGACTGAGGATTTTAAGCCCGACGCCCGGAGTTGACTACTATTTGAATATTGATAATCTCGAGTTGGAGGATGCCGGGAATTATTCATGTCACGTGACAGAGACCGCCAATGGTGATCGAGCGATAGACAGTCAGGTAGCTGAACTGACAGTATATGGTAAGCTATTAATTCGCATAAAAGTTTACAATTGGCTTCTGAAGTGAATTGGTGTAAAAACAGTTGTAAGTAGAATTTCAACATGCAAATTCCATCATGTACTACATTGGAAAGTCAGTGGACTCACCGCTATTTACACGATGCTCATTAATACTCAACAATCTGTTGATGTAATAAACAATGACTGACAACAAACTAAACGAAAAACTATCCTCTAGGTATCACTGTAATGGTTGCTTTGTATACGCGCTTGGAAACTGAATGGTTTCAATCCGTGCTCAAATTTCCCTCTTTCTTGCGCAAAATCCGGAATAAAATTAATAGTCACCTAGCAAACTGTAGGATTTGAGATAACAAATTACTGTCATATTTTGATAATCAAGTGGTCCTTGTACCACCGTGTTTGCTCTTTGATAAAACAATGAACTTTTACATCCTCTTAAATGAAGATGATGGAAGCTGTATCGGGCTACGAGCCTCAAATAGGCTGCAGACGATTATTAGCAAATTATGAAGTATTTTAAAATTTCTAACCCTATCCTACCCCTGACCTTGACGTCACTGGAAGGGTGTAGACATGCTGGCAATAACAGAAGATAAAGCATGTGCTTCTTTTCTACTTTACAGATGTCGAAGTTCACTCATTCTTCGCCACACTGGACGACACTTTAATGGTAGTGACTGGAACCCTAACACTCAGCTGTGTTGTTGTACACAAAGAAGGCACCGTCGTGTGGAGTAAGGATGGCGTCGACATCAGCAATGATGACGTCATGGTCGTCGATGACCGGCGATATTCTATCACTGGTGACCATATACTCGGAGAGTACATGTTGCGAATCACGAACATCAGCCGGGGCGACGCGGGAGATTATGTATGCACGGTTACAGCCGCTGAAAATAGTCCCGAGATCCGGTCTGAGGTGGCAATTGTGACGGTAGAAGGTAATTAGAACTTCGCATATGTCACCTATGCTAGAAATGTGTTTATTGCTCACATATCCCTTGTTTTATAATAACATGAGATTAAACTTGCACACGCATTTTTATCAATAGAAGCACTGACTGATGAAATATCTTTTTTTTACAAATAGAACAACAATCCTTCATGATTGAACCCGTGGATACTGTAGCCGTTGAAGAGGACAGTCTGACACTGCAGTGTTCTGTGAACAACAAACATGGAGTCCTATCATGGCGGAAGAATGACGTCACTCTGAGCAGTGACCTTGATATCATAGTGCCTGATCCTCGTCTCCGAATTTTGAGCCCAACTCCCGACATCGATTACAATTTGCATATTGAGAACCTAGATCTGGAGGATGCAGGGAATTTCTCATGTCACGTGACCGGGACAGCAAATGGCGACAGAGCTATAGACAGCCGGGCAGCTGAGCTTATTGTGTATGGTGAGTAGGCCGGTTTATGTGATATATTTTGTGTCATATATCGCATGACACAAATATTGTATCAAATGAGTTATGCTGCTCTTTGTGTTGATAGAATTGTAAGTATACTACCTTAGGTCACTGATGCAACTTTTCAAAGTAGTTCATGTTTTGTAAATGGTTATAAAATCTGTATATTCCATGCAAAACAACTTTCGCTATTTACCGATACCGACTTGACGTTAAATTGTTGTCTTTATTCCTAAACAGATATCGAAGTTCACTCATTCTTCGCAACACCAGACGACACATTAATGGTAGTGAGTGGAACCCTCAGATTGAATTGTGTCATTGTCCACCAGGAAGGCACTGTCATATGGAGTCAAGATGGCGTCGATATCAGCAGTGATGACGTCATGACCATCGAAGACAGCCGATATTCTATCACCGGAGACCATATACTCGGAGAGTATAATTTAGAAATCGCCAATATCAGTCGACAAGATGCCGGAGCATACGTCTGCCGGGTGACAGCAGCTGAGAATAGCCCTGAAATTCGTTCAGAGGTAGCTACAGTGATTGTAGAAGGTAAAATAATAGTTTTATTGACCTACCTGTTCATGATATTGACCGGAAGAATAACAAGTACTGCTTCTTGATTTGCATATGGTCTGTTAGCGTATGAGCTGTCGACTAAAATTCCTTTTTCTTTTTTAATTTTTTTTTCATAAAACAGAGCAACAATCGTTCATGTTGGAACCAATTGACGTGATAGCTGTAGAAGAGGACAGCATAAGTTTACAGTGTTCAGTCAACAACAAACATGGAGTGCTGTCATGGCGGAAGAATGACGTCACTCTGAGCAACGATTTGGACATTACAGTGTCTGATGGTCGCCTGAGCATCCGAAGCCCAACGCCCGATATTGATTACAATTTGCATATTGAGAATCTGGAGTTGGAGGATGCTGGGAATTATTC
>LD345518.1:226995-255411 GCA_001465055.1 Ptychodera flava
CGGTGGAAAACATTGATAGGTGCATGACATTCAAGTCTGAATCATATGATTCAAAGTTAGTCATCATCTGCATCTGTTACAGGTCTTGACGGAGAAATTTTCATCATTTATTCCAAATTTCAGTCGGTCATAAGGACAGACATGTTGCTAAAAGCTTTCGGCCCGACGAGAAATCGGTCGGTCTCGGACCGTCGGACCGACGTTAATTTCGCACACTGCATATATCGCATGACACAAATATTGTATCAAATGAGGTATGCTGCTCTTTCTGTTAATAGAATTGTAAGTAGTTCATGTTTTGTAGATGGTTATAAAATCTGTGTATTCCATGCAAAACAACTTTCGCTATTAAAGACTTGACGTTAAATTGTTGTTTTTATTCCTTAACAGATATTGAAGTTCACTCATTCTTCGCAACACCAGACGACACCTTAATGGTAGTGAGTGGAACCCTCAGACTGAATTGCGTCATTGTCCACCAGGAAGGCACTGTCATATGGAGTCAAGATGGCGTCGATATCAGCAGTGATGACGTCATGACCATCGAAGACAGCCGATATTCTATCACCGGAGACCATATACTCGGAGAGTACAAGTTAGAAATCTCTAATATCAGTCAACAAGATGCCGGAGCGTACGTCTGCCGGGTGACAGCAGCTGAGAATAGCCCTGAAATTCGTTCAGAGGTAGCTACAGTGATTGTAGAAGGTAAAATAATAGTTTTATTGACCTACGTATACATGATATTGACTTAAAAAGTAACAAGTACTGCTTCTTGATTTGCATATGGTCTGTTAATGTATGAGCTGTCAACTACTTTTTTTTTTTTTTTTTTTTTTTTTCATAAAACAGAGCAACAATCGTTCATGTTGGAACCAATTGACGTGATAGCAGTTGAAGAGGACGGTATAACATTGCAGTGTTCAGTCAACAACAAACATGGAGTGGTGTCATGGCGGAAGAATGACGTCACTCTAAGCAACGATTTTGACATTACAGTGTCTGATGGTCGCCTGAGCATCCGAAGCCCAACGCCCGATATTGATTACAATTTGCATATTGAGAATCTGGAGTTGGAGGATGCTGGGAATTATTCATGTCATGTGACAGCAACAACCAATGGCGATAGAGCTATAGATAGTCGAACAGTCCAACTCACCGTTTATGGTAAGTTATTGGCAATATGATTTTTTCATTGTATATATTTATCAATTAACTTATTTCATGTAAGAACATCAATATTTGCTTAAATCAAAATATTAGAAAGAAATTACTGTTTTTATTTCCCAAGTTGAAGTTGCGATTCTGGAATCTGAAATTAATACTATGGCTTCTTTTTCCCAGACATCGAAGTTCACTCGTTCTTCAGAACGCCAGACGACACTTTAATGGTGATAAGCGGAACTTTGCAACTTGACTGCGTCGTCATACACCAAGAAGGCACTGTCATATGGAGTAAAGATGGCGTTGATATCAGCAGTGATGGCGCTCTCACAAATGGCGACAGTCGATATTCAATCGTCGGGGATAATATAGTCGGAGAGTACAAGTTGGAAATAACCAACATCAGTCGAGAAGATGCCGGCGATTATGTTTGCAGGGTGACGGCAGGCGAAAATAGTCCCGAAATCCGTTCAGAGGTAGCAACGGTTATTGTCGAAGGTGAGTACATTCAAAAGTTCTCGGTGCTATAGTAGGACAAAGTTCTTTGTTAGTCACATACATTCCATTTATTGATACTGAACTGCTATTGATATAATAACCTACTTTTCTACATGAAAGCAATAGGACTAAATTTTGCAATGGCTTTCTCCATTCAGAACAACAATCTTTCATGTTGGAACCAGTGAACACCATAGCTGTAGAAGAGGATAGTTTGACTCTTCAGTGTTCAGTGAAGGACAAACATGGCGTCGTATCATGGCGAAAGGATGACGCTACCCTCAGCAGTGATGCAGACATTACCGTCTCAGATCGTCGACTGAGCATACTCAGCCCGACACCTGGCATAGATTACTATTTGAACATAGACAATCTTGAATTGGAGGATGCTGGGAATTATTCGTGCCACGTGACAGCGACAGCAAACGGCGATAGAGCCATAGAAAGTCGGTCAGCTGGACTAACAGTTTATGGTTCGTATTTGCTATTTTAAAATTGTTTATTTGTCTCTTTTGATTTGTTTTCCCAATCATATTTGTCCTACCTGTAAAATAAACGGTCCATTGTTTTACACACCTAAAATCATGTCGAAATACATTGTTTTCAACTTCTCAGTACAGTCTGTTGTTTATACTATCAAATATTGTGGTCGACAACACAATTTATGTCCGAACTAGAATTCTCTTTTCAACAATAACATTGCGTGCTGTATACAATATATAAGGTTGGCAACGCTAACAATTTAGTGTTTCATATATTTAAGGGAGACATATAAGAAGAAAAAACTGTGTTTCGTTGACTGAAAATATGCAATTACTAGCATCAGTTAATACTATTGCCCTCTAAACCATTACGAAAAAGTCCGCGTTTTATGGACAAGACATCTCTTGTTCAACTGCATTCCCGTATAACCCTATTTCAAAATTTAAAGACTAATGTATCGATGGAGAGTGAACAACTTCTGTGTGAACATAAGATATTAGCAATTGTGACCGACCAAATCGAGTTAACAGCTCATTCTGTGTTCTCCAACAGACGTGAAGATTCACTCATTCTTCAGGACACCCGAGGACACACTGATGGTACAGAGTGGGACGCTAATCCTGGGCTGTGCCGTCACTCACAAAGAAGGCACCGTCATATGGAGTAAAGATGGCGTCGATATCAGCGATGATGGCGCTGTGATCTTAGACGACAGTAGATATTCTGTGCTCGGAGACGAACTGACGGGAGAGTACTCGTTGCAAATTTTGAACATCAGTCACGCAGATGCAGGGGATTATGTATGTAGGGTCACTGCAGCAGAGAATGAAAACAGTCCGGAAATCCGTTCGGAAGTCGCAACAGTAGTTGTAGAAGGTGGGTTATGACATCAGGCGCCCTAATAAAATTATTTGTAAGTCGTCCGCGTGCTGGTGCGTTTTCAGAGAAAATGAAGAAAACAAACATAATGTTAACTCTGTTACAAATAGAAATATTATTTTTCCAAAAGAAATCAAATAAAAAATGAGCTTATGTTAATATACTTGTGTTTTTTTTTCTGTTTGGTTGATGTTTGTTTTACTTGCCTGACTGGCAGGTTTTTCAAAAATCAAAGGACGGTAAACAAAGAATTTTCTTTAAATGGTCTAACCATTATTACACTAGTACTGTACCGGCTGAAAGCAGACAATGTGATTAATATACATGTATCTAGTTTTGAAAAACGAATCTTTGCCAATAGACTGAAA
Organism: Ptychodera flava; assembly: GCA_001465055.1. Taxonomy (NCBI): domain Eukaryota; kingdom Metazoa; phylum Hemichordata; class Enteropneusta; family Ptychoderidae; genus Ptychodera; species Ptychodera flava. The sequence goes on from LD345518.1 coordinate 230,388, forward strand.
AATTAAAAGCCGTTTTGGTTCGAAAAAGTAACAAAAAATTAATAACTTTTTGCATGACAGACCAGCAATCGTTCATGTTGGAACCAGTGGATGTCATTGCTGTGGAAGAGGACAGTGCAACTCTACAGTGTTCAATAAACAACAAACATGGCGTCGTGTCTTGGAAGAAGCATGGCGTCTCTTTGAGCAGCGACGGTGACATCATAGTGCCAGATCCTAGCCTAAGCATTGTGAGTCCTACACCTGGAATAGACTTCAATTTGCGTATCGAGGATCTGGAGTTGGAAGATGCGGGAAACTATTCGTGTCATGTGACTGGGACGGCCAATGGGGACAGAGCTATAGATAGTCGGGCAGCCGAACTCACTGTTTACGGTTGGTAACAGATTAAGATATATCTCCTGTTCTTTGCTAAATGTCATTGTTTTGAAAACAATGCTTCCATTTGCCGTTAAGGCACTCTGTTCCGCAGAGACAACATTTTACTGTCTTGTATACACTGAATTTTATTATGTACCCTGTCCCAGACTCTAACATTTTCAAGTTCAAAATTATTTCTAGACGGTAAACTGATGTAATGCTGCCAACTTTCAATGAAAACTTGACCAACATCTGATCAAATCGGACACATTTTGTTGCCTTCTCTGTACTAACCAGCACAATTATTCTTGTTAGTTGTCTCACATATTTTATCCGTATTTTTATGTTGAAAACTGAAAATTGTTATTTAACTAGATAAAGATATGAAAATGATCAATGATAATTACAGTGATTATTAGAATAATTAATACGATAGCATTAATATCAAAGTGCAACAAAAAATTGTAGAAAAGTAACAAAGGAAGAAATACGATGAAAACAAAACTTTATCTAATTTGGATCATGAGAATATTCCTCTACGACCAGTCAAGTCCATGGCCAGAAATGAGCTAAAACAATGAGCTATGATTCCACAACCTTCAGTAAGGAGAAAAAATACATGTCACCGATTAATAGATATTAAAAATGCAATAAAATGCTCGGTGCAAAATAAATCAACTGTAATCAAGCAATATGAATATTTTACTTTTTTTTTCAATACCAGATATCGAGGTCCACTCGTTCTTTAAGACCCCGGATGACACTTTAATGGTTGAAACTGGTACGCTGATATTGAATTGTGTCGTCATCCACAAGGAAGGCACCGTTGTCTGGAGCAAAGATGGCGTTGATATCAGCAGCGATGACGTCATAACCGTCGATAGTGGTCGATATTCTATCATCGGGGACCACATAATAGGAGAGTTCAAGTTGGAAATCCAGGACATTGGTCAAGAGGATGCTGGGGATTATATTTGCAGGGTGACGGCGGCTGAAAACAGTCCTGAGATCCGCTCTGAAGCAGCGACAGTAATCGTAGAAGGTACACAGTACAGATTATTCAGTGATTGAAGTAGAGATTGAATCAATGAATATTTGTGTCATATGATGTGAGTATATGACTTACATTTGCAAAGATGTGATCAACATGGCAATGGGGATATTTCTGTTCTTTCCCACAGAACAACAATCCTTCATGTTGGAGCCTGCAGACGTCATATCTGTAGAAGAAGGAAGTGCCATCTTGCAGTGCTCGGTTAACGACAAACATGGCGTGGTATCATGGGAGAAGAATGACGTCACCCTAAGTAGCGATACGGATATCATTGTACCGAACAACCGCTTTAGTATTTTGAGTCCTACGCCCGGTATTGACTTCAACTTACAGATTGAGGATCTGAGCTTGGAGGATGCCGGGAATTATTCATGTTATGTGACCGAGACGGCCAATGGTGACAGGGCCATAAACAGTCGAGCTGCTAAACTTACAGTATATGGTAAGTCACTTGTATTCGAGTAGTCTTGTAATGTTATGCGATCATGAGAGATTCAATAAAATGATATTGTTCTGCTTTGTGTAAAATACAGAAGTATTGTTTGTGTAATAATATATGCTGTTTACTTCCAGTTTTTTATCATATAGGCCGAAACCATTGTTAACTTAAGCAGATAGTAACATCTTACAGATTATCTAAACCTTAAAATACCTTTTCCTGACATCAAGAAATATTTTTCTTTCCAGATATTGAGGTCCATTCTTTCTTCAGGACACCAGATAGCACGTTGATGGTCGAGACGGGAACCCTCACATTGAATTGTGTCATCATACACAAGGAAGGCACTGTTGTCTGGAGCAAAGATGGCGCCGATATCAGCAGCGATGACGTTATGACTATTGATGAGGAACGATATTCAGTCGTAGGGGACCATGTCATCGGAGAGTACAAACTGGAAATCAGCGATATACGCTTCAGTGATGCCGGTGATTATGTTTGCAGGGTGACAGCCGCTGAGAACAGTCCTGAAATTCGTTCTGATGTCGCAACAGTAACTGTCGAAGGTACGGACATATTCAAAAGCTCAATGCAGCAATTAAAGTAAATACAGCATCGATACCATATTGTGTATGATTTTTAAAGATTCATTTAGAAATAAGACTGATAAAAATTTTCAATTTTCATATACAGAGCAGCAGACCTTCATGTTGCAACCCGTGGATGCCTCGGCTGTTGAGAAGGGCAGCGCTACCATACAATGCTCCGTAAACAACAAACACGGTATCGTGTCTTGGCAGAAGGATGACGTCACTCTGAGCAGTGATACAGACATCATCGTTCCCGACAGTCATCTGAGTATATTGAGCCCGACACCTGGTATCGATTATAACTTGCACATTGAAGATCTGAGGATGGAAGACAATGGGAAGTATTCTTGCCACGTTACAGCGACTGAGAACGGTGATAGAGCGATAGACAGCCAGACAGCTCATCTTACTGTTTATGGTGAGTTACTCGTTTACCTACAAAGATTGTGTCCTGAAGTGAGCAACTTTGAGCTAGTTGACAGTAATAAATATGTTGAATCGGCGAAAAGTAATGTTTACAAATTTGTTAGACGTGTGCGAAGGAAGGTATATAAGTACGTAATCTGTATAAGTTCGACTTGTTAATTATGCGAAGGGATAAAGGTTTTCTTGAAGGAGACTGTCACAACATCATACACTATTTGCATATTGTCAAGATGGAAAAGGTTATATATTTTTATATTTGTTTCAGACTTTGAAGTTCACTCGTTCTTCTCCACACCCGACGATACACTCATGGTAGAAAGCGGAACTCTCACGCTGGCCTGCGTCATCGCCAGCAAAGAAGGCACTGTCATATGGAGTAAAGATGGCGTCGATATCAGCAGCGATGACGTCATGACAATCGGCGATATCCGCTATTCTATAACGGGAGACCACGTGTTAGTTGGCGAATACATGCTGCGCGTCGACGACATCCGTCTAGATGACGCCGGTGATTATGTGTGCAGAGTCACAGCTGCTGAGAACAGTCCTGAAATCCGTTCAGAGGTCGCAACAGTCATTGTAGAAGGTTTGTGTATTAATTGTTCGACCCTTTTAGTTTAAATGTGTAATCTCTAGCCAATTCTAAGCGTTGACCCCTATGCTAAAAACGTAGGAAACCATTATGATAACGATTTGGGTATCAATCTACATTTGTTAAATTATGCTTCCAGTAAAGAGGAATTACGCCCACAATAAGCGAACCATTTTGTTTTAAGTCTTGATTTTTAATTGTTTAATGTAATTTACATATTAAACACTTGCCGAACTCTTCGTAGAATTTCAATTTGAGGGTACCACCTGTGTCCCAAGGATGACATTTAGCGTCACAGTATAATGAAAATCCTGCAATTTTGTGTTGATACAAGTAATCACTTCAGTACAAGTCTTCAATAGATATGTGCATATAGCAAATACCAACGCCTGCCAGTTAGCCATTGTAAAACTACTTTCTCGTTCTAAAGTGATGGCGTACATTCATGTTTAATTCATAATTTTACACTTTGCACATTGACGCCCCTGTTCTGTATTGTTCTTTTGAGCAGAGCAGCAAACCTTCTTGTTGGAGCCTGTAGATGTCATAGGTGTGGAAGAAAGAAGCGCAGCGATACTTTGTTCGGTTAACAACAAACATGGCGTCGTATCGTGGCGGAAGGATGACGTCACATTGAGTAGTGATATGGACATTACTGTGCCTAACAGTCGACTTAGCATATTAAGTCCAACTGACGGTATCGATTATAACTTGCACATAGAGAATCTCGAGATGGAAGATGCTGGGAATTATTCATGTCATGTGGCTGGAACCTTTAATGGTGATAGAGCAATTGATAGTCAGGAGGCGTATTTAACTGTGTATGGTAAGTGTGAAAATCAATGAAATTTTCCTAAATATGTGGTAGGGTTAGTATGGTGAGTTTGCTTATATCTTCCATGGTAGGGTCAAATATTGTGTGACAGATATGAACTATATTATCGTGCGTACAAGAGAAACAAAGCACGCGTCCCAGAAACACCGTACTGAATATTTCGGCACTTTTTTAATCCTACTGCCATGACCAACTTTTAAACCAATGTATTTGATACACGGCTGATTTTGGAAAAAAGTAACTTTAAGCCATCTACACCTGAACCCTTAAAGTGCCACCAATTTCTAGACCAACAGAAATGAAACATAATAAAGTTCGGTGACTTCTACTTTCTACGAGAGTACTTAATCCTTCAAAAATAAAACATTTCGGTATGGTCATTGAGATAATTCTTTTGCGGTACATCCTTCAAAGATAATGGCAATAGCAGTACCACCGGTTTTTATCATTTTTTCTGGAAAAAAGGGAATTTCTCCCTCAATCTCCTCCTACGTATGGTGAAATACGAAGTAATGGTATAGCCGACAGAGCACATGTTCAACATGCAATATCGTTTTAGGAAAAAATATCAATTGTATTCCGACCTTGAACTCATTTTTAAAAATAACATTGTACAGTGCACTCATGAAGCCTATGGTGACGAGTTGAATATTAGTCAAGTAGTCATACTTTTGAGATGAATCTATATTTACATAGAAAATTGTGTAACTTTGAGATTTTTGAGCAAAAACATAAGCTTGCAAGTATTGTATCTATCTGCTGACGTTGCATACCATATTTGTCACTTCACAGATGCTGAAGTCCATTCGTTCTTCATGACACCAGAGGACACACCAATGGTGGTAACTGGAACCCTCAGCTTGGACTGTGGCGTCAACCACCAAGAGGGAACCGTCGTATGGAGTAAAGATGGCGTGGACATCAGCGCTGATGACGTTCTGCTCATTGATAACGACCGCTATTCCATCATGGGAAACTACTCCACTGGAGAATATAAACTACAAATTAACAACGTCACTCTCGGCGATGCTGGGGACTTCGCCTGCAATGTTACAGCAGCTGAAAACAGTCCTGAAATTAGCTCAGGTGTTGCCATGGTGACTGTCGCTGGTACGGTTGGTTGGAATGTTCTTAGTAAATAGTATTGATGCTTCTAATGTGTCTGTATGCCATACTTTGTTGGCCATTTCTATTTCTATCACTCTACACTGTCTCAATTTCTCTCCGCCCTTACATGACTTGAACAAGTTACAATATTATGGAAAATAGAATACATTGAACTTATTACAGCAATCACAATGTTAATGGATCTAGTTTCTATGTCTTCAAATGCCCATTCTAACGCCACTTCGTTTTATATTCCTGGGACAGATGGACTGAATGAGTTTCTCAACTTTATTCAGAACACCTTTTCTCACCTCTCGATTTTGTTCATCTTCATCCACAGAGCAACAGTCATACCGAGTTGAACCATCTGACGTCGAAGCTGTCGAAGAAGGAATTGCTATCATACAATGCTCAGTGAACAACAAACATGGCATCGTCTCCTGGTTGAAGAACAACATTATTCTCAGCAGTGATTTGGACATTATAGTGCCCGAAAGTCGCCTGACTGTCTTGAGTCCAACACCTGGTGTTGACTATAATTTGCGTATTACAAACTTGGAACTGGACGATGCTGGAATTTATGCATGTTACGTTAGCGAAACACCCAATGGAGCCAAGGCATTGCGCAGTGACTATGTTCAACTCACAGTATTCGGTAAGATATGTTCAAAAGGATTGGTGCCATGAACATGACATCGAAAACATGGGTCAAATATGATTACTAAACAAAACTACAAAACTGCAAAACCAGTGGCCATAATACCCATCAAAGTATCACGAAACATAATATTATGAGCGGAAACAAAATTCCAGTTGTAATATTCGCAAGTGAATTTTTAAGCAAAATGAAAATATTGTTCATTTAAACATAAAAGTTATAAAGATACACAAATCGTTTTTTGTACGGATGGATGCATCGATATATCGTCGTACGTGGATAGGTACGTGCTTTTAAATGTAATAATGTTATGACTGTAAGTACGTTGTCTCTTTTTTGACTTAGACATTGAAGTCCACGCGTTCGTGTCAACGCCTGAAGATACAACAATGGTCGAGAGTGGCACTCTCAGACTGAACTGTGACGTCATCGAAAAAGAAGGTGTCGTCATTTGGAGCAGAGATGGAATCGATATCAGCAATGATGACGTCAGCTTTCTTGCCGACAGCCGGTATTCCATAGTCGGGGATCATATTATAGGAGAGTTCGACCTAGAAATCTCTAACATATCCAAAGACGATGCCGGCGATTATGGTTGTAGAGTGACGGCGGCTGAAAATAGTCCTGAAATATATTCAGATATTGCTACAGTGATTGTGGAGGGTAGGTGTCTGGATATCCGTGTTAGGTTATTTCTCTGCAGTTTCAACCATAAATTCATGTTGTCCTGTTCAATAAACAGATGTGAGCGGCAAATCACGATCGGCATTTGATGGGGTTGATCAGTGTTGATTTCCAGAAATTCCGAAAACTTTTCCTTTAGCTTGAAGAAATAGCAATATGGAAATATGCCTCGATACATCAGGTTTTATATCAGACGGACATCACAAAAGTGTACCCTATCATTGAAGACCTATACTGGCATGTACCGATGTTAATTAGAGGTTACTAAATGACAAGTCTTAGTTTATGTGTCGATGTTTCAGTACATTACTTACCAATGATATATGTGTGATTTGAACAAAGGTTTAGAAGCATTGATCACAAACAAAGTTCAACAACTTTTCCTAAAGAGCTATTTGGCTGATTCCCGATATTTAATCGTCAAAAATGAATGTTTTACGTCATATAATTTCAGATCAACAGTCATTTAAAAGCGAGCCTACTGACCTAATAGCTGTCGAGGAAGGGAGCATTGTCATTGGCTGCTCGGTCAACAACAAACATGGCGTCCTGTCATGGAAGAAAGATGACGTCACTCTGACGAGTGATATGGACATTACGGTGGCCAATCCTCGCCTGAGCATTCTGAGTCCGACGCCGGATGTCGATTTCAATCTGCTCATCAGTAATCTGCAATTAGGGGATGCTGGGAAGTATTCCTGTCACGTAGGAGAAACCGACAATGGTGCAGTAGCTATACACAGCAGAGAAGCTGAGCTAATTGTCTACGGTGAGATATATAGATATTAATGTACCAGACGGATAGATATTATGAAGAATGTTTTTTTTGTAAAAGATAATATTTTAACTTAAGCCTTAAATTGTGGGGACATGATAATTCATATTTTGTGAACGAAAGAATTACTTCATGTATAAATCAGTCATGGAAGCACGACAGGAAATCTCTAATTTTTTTCAGAAGTACACCATAAACTATCAAATCAGTTAGCAACCTTTCTGATGTGACTCATTATTCCAATTTGAAATTTTCAGACATTGAGATCCATTCATTCGTCTCAACGCCAGAGGATACGTTAATGGTGGAAAGTGGAACGCTAAGGTTGAACTGTGACATTGCCCACAAAGAAGGCTTAGTGATGTGGATCAAAGATGGCGTCGATATCAGCGGTGATGACGTCATTACCGTGAATGATACTAGTAGTCGATACTCGATCATTGGAAACTACTCCCTCGGGGAGTACCCATTGCAAATCAGCGACATCAGTCACGAGGACGCTGGGGAGTACATTTGCAAGGTGACTGCAGCAGAAAACAGTCCTGAAATCCAATCAGAAGCCGCGATAGTAACTGTTGCAGGTATTGGAATTTTATAATGAAGTGATTTATCTAAAAATTTACAACAAACGTTGAATTCTTCAAGAAATACAACCATTTTTGAATAACATAGGGAATGTTTCTATCCACAGAAAGCTACCGCTTTATTCATGGCTTAATTTTTCGTCCTACGTAAGCTTAGACGTACTTTGTTCTGGTTTTTGAAACACCAAAATATGCAGGTACATAGGCTTTAAAAAGCCGTGTCCACGAAAAATTAAGGATTTCTCACAAACGATATATATTCTGCTTTATAGCATACAATTATCAACATCTTCGTTGTCTTCCAGATCAACAATCTTTCAGACTGAAGCCAACTAACCTCACAGCTGTGGAAACAGGACGTGTAACTCTACCTTGCTCAGTGAACAACAAACATGGCGTCGTATCATGGCAGAAGGATGACGTCATCCTGAGTAGTGATATGGACATCGTCGTGTCTAATAGTCGTCTGGCCATACTGAGTCCACAGCCTGGTACCGATTACTATTTGCATATCGAGAACGTTGAGATGGATGATGCCGGGAAATATTCCTGTCACGTGACAGAGACAGCCAATGGCGCCAAGCGCATAGACAGTGAAGAGTCAGAATTGACAGTTTTCGGTAAGTTTGTCCAAATCACATGATTGTATAATTTCAAATTTTCATGTACTACAGATATGCATACCTACTAATCTGTTGTAATTATTCATTTCTTTCGTGACTTGTTGACTGATGAAATTTACATTTTCCTATCTAGACCTCGCTGTACACGAATTCATCTCAGAGCCCGAAGACCAACTCCTAGCCGAAGGAGGTGACGTCGTTTTGCTCTGTCTAGTCACACACAAAGAAGGAACCGTGATCTGGAGCAAAGATGGCGTCGATATCAGCAGTGATGACGTCATCCTGAATGGTGACAGTCGATATTCGATAACTGGAAATCACTCCATTGGAGAGTACATTCTGCAGATCACCAACTCGTCAGTCAATGACTCCGGCGTCTTCGAATACCGCGTGACAGCGTCCGACAACAGCCCGGAAATACGAGGCGAACAGATGACAATAACAATAAGAGGTAATGAAAATAACCGTGTTCAGACTTTGTGAGTAACTGCACCATCATTTGTTAGAATGATGTCACTACGAAATAGTCAGGACAATATTAAATTCAAATAGTACAAAAATATAAGAATCAGATATCTGAGAAAATGTAACGGAACCCTAAACGTGATTTAGCAAACAGGGCTTACTGAAATATTATTGATGAAATAAGAGCTGATACTAAATTGAAATAATTTACAAAGTTACACTAGATAATCATGCCTTGTTAAACGATCGTACTATTTTATACATTCTTTCCCTGTTTCATCTTGAACTTGATCTTAAATATATTATAAAATCCCGACAGTGAAATAAAAAGTAACTGAACTTTGCTGGTTGACGATATCCTTATTGAAGTTGACCTGTTTACATATTTGAAAGGCATTATCTCGTTATAAATGTTTCTCTTCCTTTGATCAGTGTCTCTACCCAAAATCTGATGATTTGCAATGAAGACCTAATGTGGTGTGCATCACATATGGGAAAGGCTAATGCTCTCTTCCAAATACATATTTAGCCATGTATTTTAACGTCTTTTCTCTTGTTCTGTGTTATATTGATTGTGGATTAGATTGATCTTATAAACATTTGTAAACATTGTGATTTAGGATCCCGGATATATTTTATTCATAAGCAACTCTCTATTATTAATCTTATTGTGTAGGTCCCGAATCGCCAGACATAGCCTATCCAATTTGCACTCTTTCAACCGACAACCTCAGGATTGGTGAAAGCGTTACGTTGATATGCGAATCCAAGGGTGGTGACCCTCCAGCGACTCTAGAATGGACCAAGGATGGTGACTTGCAACAGGCTGTAGCAGTCAGCAACGGTGAATTCGATCGACTTGGCTTGACGTTAACTGTCACTGAAGACATGCATAATGCCGTATTTGTATGTTCTTCCGATCATCCGACGTTCCAAGAACCGGACACGTGTCAGCTTGGGCCACTGGAAGTCGACAGTAAGAACTGGTTAATAACCATCCCTCTCCCGAAATAATCCAAAGCGAAAAGGTCACTCCTGTGTATTAGACGCATGGATTTGTATTAAAAAACTAGGCCCTGGAATAAATTATGCAAAAATATGTAATGTTCTTTAAAATTTAAATATTTCATCAAAGTTTATGTACGCGAATTTTTTAACAGGGAAGGTAAAGTAAGCTTTCAGTTGACATCATAACCAACGCTTTTTTTGAAATTCTGACGAGGTTTTTGAAACCTGTAATTTGAAAATACAATATTTCTGTTCAAGTGACAAAACGCTGTTCATAGTCCCAAAAGACCATGTCAGCCCCTCACCTTTTTCTCTTGCATATTTCAGGTTCGCAATCGAACTCGGCGGACATTTTTCTCAGTCAAAATCAGAGGGACGCGGTAGTTGGGCAGGATGTGACGATGGAATGCGCAGTCCCTAACAAGCGTGGTCTTATCCATTGGGTCAAGGATAATGACGTCATATCAACGGACGAGCAAGTCGAATCCGACCAGCAACAAAGCTCAAGGTAAGCGAGGGCCACAACCACCCGTGTTTGTCAGATGATTGTGTCGTTTCTAAACCTGAATAATACAAATGAAATAGAAACGGCTTCGTTAAAAATTGACAATTTAAATCGAGCATGCCTGTTGGCTAGATGTTTTGTAATGTCTTTGCATGACGTAACGGTTAAATCACCGAGCCTACAGAGTCTGCACGCCAACTGCATTCTGTACCTTTTACTATGTGTATTAAACCATCTTGCTGCAAAATCTAATTCTATGGAAAGGACGGGTCTGTTGAAGGCTATTGGTTGATGGGACAGCGTTAACAAATCTGTCAAATTAATACTTGAAATAAAAATATCCACTGGTTTCACAATTAGGAACTCTGGGAAGATTTTTATGTAAATTACCTTACCTGTTAACCCACACTTTCCCTGTGTACATCATGTAAAATAATTTGAAACATTTACTGACGTTGAATTTGTCTTTCTTAGGTATGACGTCGTTGGTGATCATCCGAGCGGTGAATACAACCTACAAATTTCCGACGTTCGTAAGAGAGACAGCGGTTCATACTATTGCCTTTTAAATCAAAACAGCGAATTCGGCACACCCATGGTTGCCTCAAGGTCAATGACATTAAACGTCGGTGGTGAGTGTCAAAATTAAGTCGTCTCTTTGCTGGTGACAACGTAGCTGTGTCTTTTCTTTCTCAGATTACTATAGACTTTCTTTAAAGAATTCAAGATTTTTTAATTAACTTTTTAATGGCAGACAAAACAAAAGGTTACAGAACTGAGTGAAACTGATACTGTGTCCCGGAAATAATATAATACGCCAAGTGTAAATTTCTCCAGTACGAGAAATTTGTAAACATTCGTGACAAATGTTCCCCTTTACGTTTATGTTTATCAAGTTTGCTTCTTCTGATGACAATAAAATGTTCTACTTCCTCTATGTTACAAATAAAACTCTTTAACTGCAGCGATAATAATGGGAGACAGCAAAACAAGTAATAGTGTAGAAGTGGCCTACACGAAAAAAATAACGTTTGGAATTTCATAATAAATACTTCAGAATCTTCTCTCTTCTCTCCAATCCCATCTGTGAGTTTCCACGAGTTCAGTCAATATCGCACGAAAATACCTGATAATTGATTGCCCTTACAGACCCAGTGATGCCGGACGATGGGTTTCCTGTATGCGAGATATCAAGCGAAAATCTCATTATTGGAGACACTGCTGTCCTGACGTGCTATTCTCAGGGAGGCACGCCACCAGCGACACTTGAATGGGATCAGGATGGACTGACGATTGGTGGCGTGCTTTTGGACGTGTACACTGCCACGCTGCAAGTCAACGTGACGTCAGATTTGGAGGGCGCTGTTTTCACATGCACATCATCTCACATGACGTTCACCACGCCACGCAATTGTACTATTGGTCCAATTGATGTGACAGGTAAGATTATTTGTTTTATCTTGTCTTTTAAATCATTTATGTTATGTTTCGATATCACTCAATATCTATTTTGTTTGTGATATAAGGCGCTTTAAATAAAACTATTTGTTTGCCGTCAGCGTGCTGGTAGGTTTTCGGATAAAATTAAGAAAACAAACACAATGTTAACACTATTACAAATAAAAGTATTATAAAAGTGAGCTTATGTAAATGCACTTGTGTTTTATGTCTGTGTTTGGTTTTTCCCTGGCTGGCTGGTACGTTTTTCAAAAATCAAAGGACGGAAAACCAAGATTTTTCTTTTAATGGCCTAGTTAGATCGACACAGGCGCTAATAGTTACATGCTATCATAGACCATTTCTCGGGGGTCTATGATGCAATGCATTAACGTTCTACCTTGTTCATGAATATATCATATGTGGTTTCATGACATTAGAGTTAACAAAGTGAACATGTTTTGAGGTTTTTTTGTAAATGTTGCCACGTATATCTGAAATGCAATATTTCTCTGTTTTAATCGCAGCTCCCAGTAGCAGTAATGCTGGCACTATTGCATTCTGGGTAACTTTGTCATTGCTCATCGTTGCTGTCATCGCCGTGGGCATCATAGTGTATTACTGTGTTTGGAAAAGACGAGAAGAACAGAAAGGTGAGTGAACTTTGGCATCCTGATAATCAGAAATTCAAGTGTTCACCTTTAAAACAGACTTCATAGAAGCACAATACAGTAGCACTCGTCACTTAGTTGGTGACGCGTGATAGCTCAGTATCAAAAGTTGTATATTCAAATCTAAAACCTGGCAATCAGAGGTGTCAGTATTAATTGTAATTAGCTCCCAGTGGCAGTAATGCTTGCAGTGGGTTTTCACCTGCTCTTGAAAACAACGTATGGCGATAAGGTGTCATGGAAGTAACATTAGCTTTTTTCCCGCCTTGATTTTCAGCAAACCCTTCGCAGTTTCAAAACAACATTGAGATTGGCATGCCGGAAGACGCGAAACTCGACAACTTGCCAGAGAAAGGTGAACCGAGTGTCCGGCCAATCATTACGGGTGAAGTTGATGCGACTGCTGAGGTGGGTGATGTCGGAGGCGGGTTGCCAATGGGTTGTTTTGGCGACTTAAAGCCACGGGCAGTCGATGAAGAAGAACCAGTACGACCAAGGCGTAAGAAAAAGAGACAGAAACAGAAACAAATGCAACCTGACGTAATCGGGGAGCAGGAATACATCGAGCGGTTGGAACCAAAAGATACCAGAAGAAAGAAAAAGGGCAAATATGATATGACGAGAGGGGAAGGTTCCAAAGCACAAAAAGTTGTCAGCGAAATGGTGTTACCTTCAGAGGGAGAAATTTCCCCAGCATACGAAAGCGATCGCCCTCCGAGGGAAGATCGTCGTCGACGTCGTAAAAGAGGCAAAAGAAGACAATACTCTGACGAGCGCAGGACAAAACAACTACCTCCACTTGTCCACGACGGTAGAGGGCGCCATTTTGGCGCATTCCCACAATCTATCTTCAGCAGCCTAGCACCGTTAGAACGGAGGCCCATAAGGATAACGCCGTCTCCAGTTGAAGCCCCGTTGCACGAGTCTCATACTCCCTTACCTCTTACAACAATTCCAGAACCCCATTTCCATGGAAATGCGCTGATTTCCGGCAGCAGTAGGGAACATCAAATGGAAATGCTACACCAGCAGTTACAACGAGCAAGAATCCAAAGAGAGAACTTTGACCTAAACCACTAGTCCTGCTTTTATACAGAACTCATAATATATTCATATAACTGTATATGTTCGAACAATACCCCTAGTTTTTAAACATTTAAAATGTTAGTACACTGTCTATGAACATTGTTTTATAGTAACGCTGATGAATTAATTCATGTAAAATTGATTATTTTTGTATAAAGCTTATTTTATAATTTTCTAATAAACACTAACTGTAAATAAAATTTTATACGAGTTGCGTCAATTTTATGTGCATCCAGATTCTGATAAACAAATGATAAAAAACATTACCCCTTCACCTAAATTAGTCTGCAAGTAGGTCCGGGTAAATTTTTAGACCACTGAAAACAATGTGAATATACTGAAGTCTAAGCAGTAAAACTGTTAGTTTCAAGCCTAGTTGGGGACCTCTATACCATTCTAACAGAGTCATCCAAAATGACATCCACATGTCAAAACACTTCAATAGAATTAAGCAAGCTTAGAATTTCAGTCGATGCTCTTCTAATCCTTGACATTCTTGGTCTATCGAAAGAGAGATTTTCAAATCTCGTTTCTGGGCTTTTTGAACACAAAAAGTCTGAAAGGGGCTGACACCCGGATTCTCCACCACTGCATCGATCTATTTTTATAGTACGCACTATTACAAAGAGTACGTTCGCTTATGTACCGTGGGTTCAGCATTTGTGGCAAAAACTGTCAGCTACTCATTGAAAGTTGTTAACTCAGATTCTCGAGCAAAATATCACTGAACTGTCAGTCGCATATTGCATTTTCTTGCAAGTGTCTCTGAAAAGGTATACGTAGGTTATATGATCGCTTTTTTGAAATCTAAATCACTACGATTTGACAATGTGTGACGGTCCTGGACCATAGGAGCCTCCGCAAGCTTAATAATTTATGCGCACGTCAGTTTTGTGTCCCATGTTAATGAAATCAAGTATACATTGCCCTCATATTGCAACTTAAGTTCCATTACTTAAATACGTGAAACTTTAAGGATGGATGACTGTAAAGTTCTGATATGGAAAAACGCATGATTTTTCTTTGCAAAGGTATTCACTTACACGATGATAACAGATGATAACAGACAATTTCCATAAATATAACAAAATATCAATGTTTGCCAAATAAATATTGTTTAAATCGTGTATTCCAGTACAAGCAAGTGATGTTGATTGACATCCTCATTTACATGAAAGTGTTGCACTGTTGATCAGTCATCAAAGGCAGCTTCATTTGACTTTTTGCGTCAATCACGACATTTCATGATGTGTTTTCATTGTCAGCCATGGAACTTTAGCTTGTCAATACAGTGAATTTTGTAACGTCGTCTCACAGATTATTATTGATAATGTATCCGATTAACCAGCATTACGGCCCCTTATGTTTTCTATATCTGCAAATCCACTTGCATTGCCAAAACCATACAATAATAGCAAGAATGTACCACCTCCCAAGTCCATAGTGGATGAAAACAAACTTTGCACATAATAATGTGCGAGGTGAAGCCGAGTACATTATGACGTGCAAAGTTTGCTTGTATCCATTATGGGCAGGAAGGGGGTACATTTTTGCTTAAATAATGTCCATGTTGTTTGACTGTAACCTTATTCTCAAACAATGAAGCAAAAATTAAGTTCCACAACCACCAGATTTAATGTTCCATTACATAAATTAATTTTTATTGGAATCAGCACAACTTTTACACATACCTGTCTGTATGGTAATAAATATTAAAAATTAATAGTCATAAAAATTTTCTGGGTATATTTACAGCGGTGTAATAATAAATACAGATAAAGCCAATCGGTGACAAAGAAAAACAATTAAGGTAATTGAAAACGCTCAGTGCCAGGTGGACAGGGTGATAGAAAGGACATTGTGGAAACACTGAACATTGTGCAAGTCAATAAAGCAGCTTGTTGGAATATTCTACAAAAAATGTCTCAACTTATGTACATAATATGTCAGCAATACCGTAATACATGTTTCATAAAATAATACTATTGCATGCAACAATGTACAGCAATGCAATAGCGGAAATGCATTACGATTATATGCCTACAGTGCTCTGACTCGCCTGCCATGCAACACAGTCATTGACCTGATAGATGGCATATGCAATATTGCATATACAATTTGCATATGCAATATCGCACATGCAACGAGCAATTGAGCACTTTGGAATGTAATAATGCCACAACAATGCAATAATGTATTACATATGCACAAATTGCATATACAATGCAAACAGTGCTTCTTGGAATGCAATATGAAATACATTGCTGGCTGAACTACTTCAGAAACAGCTTGGTCAAGGAATTGACAGACTATTTTGGTAGGAGATAAAAATTTAAGTTACATGTACAAAACAAACAAACCATTCATTCTTTCTCAACCAAAATTCCGGAAACACTACTGTCAAGTATCATTCATGCCCTAAATAGATTAACATTTTGTTGGTAAAAAAGTCGACATTTCAAATTGTGAGGCTGATGAACACATCAGCTGTGTCAAAAAATGATGTTTTTATATGCAGGCACAAGTGGAAATGTGTGCTGAATAGCCATTTAAAGTGGTCTTTAACGTCCATAGCATTGAATATCAAATGTTTTCATGTGGCAAACTTTTCAGCTGAAGGCATTGTTGCAGGTCCTGGAATAGATATCTACAAATAGTTGAAATTGTTGATGTTAAACCTACTTCAAGTCTTGAAAAAAAAACTATCAAAGACTTGCAATCCTTTATATCTAATCTCTGCAATGACAATGGTTAAACAAAATAGCTACAGTTGTGAAAATATGGCCGATCAAACTCAAAATGCAAGATGACTTTGCCACCTAAACCATAACATTCATGAAATACTGGTTGTACATTGTCCATAATTTTTCATTTGTGGTCACACTGAAATCTAACATTTGTATGTAGTACACAACATTGAGTCTGCTGTCGCTGCTGAAAGATATCTTGAAATATTTACCTATTTGTTGAAAAACCAGAGGTTAATCATTTGAGGAAGGGGTTGTAAAACATGGAAGAAAATAAATCTGTACAGAAAAATGCTAAAAAGAGGCAGCCTCTCTGTCTTTACTAAACACTGACAATGACACAAAAGCAAAAGATGGTAGGAAAGCTGGGTTCTTTAATTTGTTGATGTCAGTTCCTTGTGCACAGATTTACCGTCACTATTGATAACAAATGGGTTTAAGCCAAACTATAGTGGTAAAAAGCTTTAGACATATATCCAGAATCTACTGGTTCTGTACTTTGTGATATTGGCAATGCTACAGCTAGATTTTACAAATACTCTATGTACATCCACTGTGATGTACTGTACTCATGGGCGATGTAAAGATGTAATGTACAGATATATACATCATGATTGAGGAATGACTTCTGAAACAGCTAACAGGTAAGCTTTCTGGAGTGCAGGAATCAGAAAACTAAGTTGATTTCATACCAACATTGACTAGTGAAATAACGCTTGTCTACAGAAACATTCCAAAATGTGTCAGCAACATGTACAATACATTCTCTTGTGAAAAAATAATGTTCCAGTAAACTGGCAAATAAAGGAGACAGTTTTGTTAAATTTGTAAGTCAGAAAAGGCAACTGCAGAAATGCATTTAAGTTGTGAAATGTAATGCAAAACACACACAACACACATGTCAAAAGTTACATGTGATTTTTTTGTTTGTATTTGAAGAGTTCTGAAGTTCACAGAAATCAAGTTTAACTGTGTATTCCACGAGAGAGAACAGATGTATTTCCTATCACAATGCAAAATAAACTCCTGTTTCCTGTCACAACGACAGACAAATTGTGAAAGGATTTCTATTTCCCGTTATAGCTTTAAATCTACTGTCTACTAAGGTAGGAAATGTACTGATATTTCATGTCAATATGGCAGAGATACTCCCTATCATCACAATAATAGCTGTATTTCCTTTAACAACGACAATTATGTAATATACTACTCCCTATCATAGTACAAAAATGAACTGTATTTTTTGCCTCATTGATATATGCATATCCTGACTTGGTCAGTGCAAAGAATGAACAGTCTTTATTATCACAGTGAAAAAATGTACTCATTGTTATAATGCAAATCAAAGAGTATTTGCAGAGGCAGTGGCAGATGTACTCTGTGATTATGCAAATTGTCCGGTATTTAAGACCGATGAAATCCCATCAACAAACCATTAAAGAGTTCAACTCAAGCTTGTCTCTGTCACTCATCCAATGACAGCATGGCCACAAACAAAGAAACAGAGCATTGCAGAATCAAAATTTGTTGGAAAATAGCTTCTTTGACTGTCCTTTGAAAATCATCACATATCTGCTTATGTAGAAATATCATGCAACAAATAACATAAAATGCACATCATATGTTGGTCCCATTAACAATAATAGATGGAAAATTTTTAAGTATTCAAATACATTCTCTCCATAACATACACACTGCATAAACTCCTTGGTGAAATTAAATGAAAAGTAAATAATAAATAAATCATTTGATATAGTTATATAACAGTTATGTTATTGAATAAATAAACTACTTGTAAACAAGCTTTTGCACAATTCCCAGTATGAATAAATTAACATAATTTTGCATAAATTACAACTATAAATAATAAGAAAATCTTTGTGGCAAAAACGAATGTCATTTCTAGACAATTGTCTACTCTCATAAATGGAAAATGTGGAGAAAAATGAAAGCCCTTCTTTGGTATGTCATATGATATAAAACAAAATTTTTTGCGGCACGATTATTTCAGATCAATTGATAGTTTCATGTTTGGTAATACTTGTGAGTAAGGCTTTTTTAAACATTTTGGTATCAGCATAGTAAAAATGTTGTGAATATACACTCTGTATATCAGAGTCACATAATTTCTATAGCTGTTCGGCTTTGAACAGCATTGTGTCACAATGTGATGACAACATCACAATATGCTGAGCATGGTGTGCTGCCAGTAATATTGCTGATCGGGACGTTGTTGTTATGTTACCTGTAATCACCATGGTAACAGAGGTGAACGTTGGTGTGGACTAGAGCGATATTTTGCACCTTCTCCACTGTAATATAGTACTGATTGTCTCTCATTGCACTGTAATCACATTGATATGTCTCCACGCATATATCATCTGTGTTTCGTGTCTGATATTTCTGATGATGCACTTGATGTCTTTAAAGGTGTCAAAGAACATGTTTAAAGTCTATTTCACAACAACTTAAAAACTTTAGAGTGGCTAATTTGCTACCAACTCCGATTTTACGGTATCATTTTTTTATGTTGATATTTCTGTTATGTCTTCTTCTGTTGTCATGTGTAACTTCATAGTTGGAATGATGTCTTCCACAACCCTTGCATCCTTGACGATCTCCAGATTCTCCAAGTTCATGAGCTACATTTTAGTACAGTGTCTATGATCTCTATGTCTGATATCAGTCAAATCTTCCAAGGGATGTTTATTATCAGTTCAAGTTATTGCATAAGCAGTACACTTTTTCTTCTGAAAACTGATCACACCATTCTCCGAGTGGATCCGTACAGCTCTCCATTTCTTCCAGGGCATCTTGTCATGTAATATTCTTGTCCAGATCATCACATTAAGATTGTGATGTCTTGGGATGCAGCTTACATTGAAGCTCAAGTCTTTGTGTTATCTTTGTGCTAAGTTTGAGGGTATCCAGTATATCTCTTCAACAAGAGAGTGGCTATTTTTCTGGTCCCTGGTCTGTTTTTAAGAACAGGTACTTTTTTTCATTTGCACAATACACAGAATCACTACCTAGTATTGAAGCTTATGCATTGAAGGTTTTGAGTCTACTGATTGTGTTTGGATGGTCAACAATGTTAAAGTTGAAATTCACCTATTTTCAAGAGTCACTGTATGTCAAAGTTCAACTCTTTCCTTCTTTGATGTTTGAAGTTACGGTGATTCACGACAGATATCAAAGTTCAATCCATGGAGCGCAGAATCCGCCTCTTCCTTTACGTAACAAGAATGCAACTCTTTTACCATGCAAAGAAGAAATTATTGTACATCACATTTGTGGAGTGTGTTCAACGAAAATGGCACAGTACTCATTAGCCCGCTCTCGTCAACTCCACTGGGGCACAAATAAATATTTGTTTAAGGTGGTTTTTGGGAAATCATTGCACTAAAATGGTAGTTTTAGAGGTTACCACCTCTTCTATAAACAAACAACACACTGTCATGGCAACAAACCACCATAGCAACACAATGTCATGGCAACACACTGCCATGACAACATGCAGACAATGTATACTTTCAGTATCACGCTGACTCCATTGTGAGCCTGTTTGCAAAGTTTCTAAAGGTCAGTGACCTATGTTGCCATAGAAACCAATGACAGTCCAGGGATCCTGTCCATGGTACACTTCAGCATAGCTGTCATGAGCAAACCACAGCAGGGTATGTTTCTGTATTTTTGAAACACAGTAAAAAGTCAAAATGTTTTAGAGTCTATATTTCTCCGATGAAGGTTTATGTACCTTTTTTTTTACACAATTGTATATTCCTCTTTGTATCCCCGGGTATTTCCCTTCAGTGCTGGTTCTGATAACATGTGAATTTCAATTTCCTCATTTCCCTCCGGCGGTAAACTGGAACGCAATGGACTCAGATCACAAGGCTCATCCCAGTGTTGCTGTCCCTGTCCCACACTGCCCATTGGAATGTTATCGCCACTCGGCATTGGTGAATTTGCATGGTAATGTGACATTGGTATCGGTGTCTTAGATGGTCTCGGTCTGAATGTTGACATAGAGGGCGGTCTTCTACTTCTCTCAGGTTCACTGACTGATCCTAAAAGCAATGGACATGGATTATACAATGTTACATTTATACTTTATTTATAATTATATTACTTTTGAAAGCGTAATATAATTCTTTTGTGCAAAAAAAGTGATTTGTTATAAACTTTATTCAGCTTTTTGATCAATTCAAGATAGTATTGTAATTGATTTCAGGACCGGAAAGTTTAGGGAACGTTAACATTGCCACAAAGTAATTGGCTCAGAATACCTGGTGCTGCTCATTCCCATAAACTGACCACTTGAGGGCGCTACACTCTAACAATGACCTTGTGAATTTTCCTCTTCCTCATGATGTTGTATTCCATGGGAATACAAGTTAACTATGGGCTGATTCTAATTTGGTAAGGAAAGCAAAAAGCCGAGTTACAAGAAACTGACCTCCACGTGACTTTGAGCTGTGTTTGGGAGTGATTGTGTCATTGTCGCTGTCTGTACAAACACTGGGTAGCCCACTGCCGAGCGTTCCAGTCCGACTGTCACACTGGTAGGACAGGTAACCTTCCGATGGACTGGACAAGTTATCGCCAATTGTTGTGAATGCCATGTCTTCTGTTGGACTGCTGCTGCTGCTGCTACCACTACTCTCACCACTGAATTGAAAAAAATATTTGCAGAGAATATCATGAATACACTTTCTGAGAGAAACGGGTATTAATATTCATGCTAGAAAATACAAATATGTAGCTATTAGATTTCAAATTTCAAAAGAGTTGTTGTATTTGGAATTATTTGTTTCATTCACAATCCACACTGAAAAATTTCTGGGCTGTGACAGAAGCTATGATGTCAGACAAAAAAAATTTGCATGCAATTTGCATATAATATGCAAATTATATAATACAACACTTTGATGGAGAAGATATTTGTCAACAGGTCAATCATTTCAGTCAACAGATTAAAATGACCATACATGACAAACATCATTGACAACATGGCAAACAAGTTGGTCAAACCATCCAACCCAAGTCGTCCAGAAACAAAATCCACATTATTAAATCTGACTGAAAATTATCCACTAATTGATAGCAACAGAGACAACTTACCGCTTCTGTCTCCTGCTTGGCCCTCTGGATGCCCTGATGACTGGACGACCGACAACTTGAGCGCCCTTCCGCTGGTGTCGTCTGTGCGGCCTGTGACGAGGTTGTCTGTACACGGCCACCTGAGGGCGCTCTGCCATTTCAATTTCACTGCCATCGCTGGACCTCCTGGAATTCACATTTGATTGCCTAGAATGACTGCCTTTGGGAACTGCCATTTGGAAAAAAAAGAAAATCTATCAATGCCAATCTATGGCATTAAGTGTTTGAATCGATATTGTCATCTATTAAAGTTGCACTGTCACCTGTTCCAATTTTGCCACAGTTACTATGGAAAGAGAAAATCTAACCAGTCACAGATTTTAAGCAGGTGTCCACTTTTTAAAACAGTGCCCTAACATGGGCATTTTGAATACCAAGGAACGCCCCTTTGACCTTATATGGGCATATTTAGATTACAGGTGACTGTATACCTTTAATTCTCATGTTCCACACAATTACCACCATACCCATCTGAGTGTAGCTCCCTAATTCATGTACAAGCTCCTCCACTACTTTGAAAATGCTGTACTTTAACATGCGTGTATAAGCCCCTACCCTACCCTACCTCAGATATGCAAAAATTTGGAAAGTACGGTATAATGGATCTTTACAGTCTCTAAAACTACTTTTAGGACAAAAAAAACTGACTAAAAGATGTGTTTTGTGTTGCTGAACTGGGCTTTTATACTGGTATATTGAAGGGTACGGTACTATGACAGCTTGTATTACAGACTTGTTACAAGGGCAACATGGTAAGTTTGTAAGTGGCAACTTAGTTATGCCTGAGTATATCAATACAATAACACATTGAAAGTAATGCAGTGATTTTATTGCAGTTTCAAACTTACATACTAGCCATTCTTTTGTGTAAATTACTGCGTAACAATCCACCATGCCCCTACCCCCTCAACCCCCGCCCAACACTGTTCCAACCTTCCCCCCAAATAGTTTTGCAATCACACTGACCTGCATTGGCGTATGCTGGTTGCTGTGCTGGCCTGCTGTCTCTCCTCTCAGGCACGTATGGATAGGGTGGGGAGGCAGTGAAGTGTCTGATACCGTTGTCCATATCACTCTGTGTTGTAGGGTCATGTGGCACACCGTACGGCATTGATGTCATGTGTTCTGTGTTCCCATTATCATCGAACGCCTTGGTCAGTTCTTCATGTGTTGATGACGTTGTTTCTGTTGATGCAACACTGTGCCTGTGTTTGTCTGAATATCCAACCAAAGTGAGTAATTAGTGCTTAGTTACCATAGAAACTGGATTTAATTGAAGTCACAACAAAAACCTGTTTCACTCAATCAATCAATCTTTATTATACCAATTTGAGCAATTAGCATTGCAGCAGTGACAAATATATATATATCTATTAAAAAATATGAAAATTTAAAATGCATATATTAAAATCCATGTTAGCACAAAGTTAAAAGTAGAGGACTCCATCCCAGTGATCGAGTTTGTTCCAGTCTGTAAGAGGATATGAAGGTGTCATAGCCTTTTGTTTTCCATTGAAATTGTAATCTAGTAAACTATGTAAATTTCCTGGCAAGACAATCTGACGTCTGACGCATGCCTTTAAACTTGATCAAAAAAGCACATAGGAGTAAAATGACGGAAATAAAACTGTTAAAGGCTAGTTGAGTCTGTTCAATCATCCACTAGCCCTATCGATAGAAAAGCATTTATCTCTAAATGTCATTCAGGTGTACATTGCTGGAACAAGGCTAATCAGGCGAGGCTTAGTTTACCAGTGGTACAAGACTTGAAACAGAGATTTTTAAACTTTATTCGAGGAAATTTCATAGCGTCATTAGCTTTCAATTCTGATGTCTCTCCAGGTATTTTTATTCTGTTCATTTAAACTAACTCTCAAAACTTTGTAATGATGTAGAAAAAGACATAGAACTTACCTTGAAAGGGAGAGCCTCTATGTTTAACAAATGTTGAGGTTGAGGGCGCAATGGATAACTCCTTTGGACGCTTGGGCAGTGGTGGCAGCCCGTTCATTGCAATTTCATCCACACTGGCATACGTATGATTATTGGGAGAACGTTCTCTAGATGGCGACGGTAAGTAGCACGCTTCTTGTAACTGGATCCCGCTACTGCTGATGTTGCCATCATCGCTGGCCGAGGCGTAGATGCTTTCTTCGGAATGATGGAGAGAATGGAATGTGCTAAGCGGCACCGACCCGCTCGGTCTTGCAAGATGCATATCCTGTGACGTAGTAGCTTTATTCTTGTCCGGCATGGCGGCCGCCTGTAATGGCTGACTCTCCTCGGGGTCAGTTGACTTGTAAACCCACGGCCTTGGACGGTCAGCCTCTGGTCGGCTATCTGTCGACTCCCCTGATGGTGAGTTGTTCAGCATGACGGCGGTCGGCAAGAGGAACGGTTCATTCTCTGCCGGTGGCATCATGTTAACCCCCCGATTCGCTGGATCTCTGTAGCCCCCGTTTAGAGTGCTAGGTCCACCAAAACCGGTCCCAACACCACTGAAAATCAAAATAACGATGTTAGTGCCTACCTTTTAGAGTGGGATTTCTCATTCAAGTACAATGTTGGGCAAGACTGGAGATTAGTGGAAACATTAGAAATTTTGTTCAAATTGTCAGTAGCCTAGGGAGTCAACTCATATCATCCCATTTATTTAGAACCCCCTAAGAAAATCCCTTTTAGTTCACAAGGAAATGTGCGTCCACCTAATCCTCAGTCGTCCCCATTGCTGATATGGAAGTACAGGGTACATCATTCCATTATATTACATTGTTCATGCCACATCACAGCAAACAAAGAGAAAGTTTTTGATGACCCACAATGTAGTTGGCAGACATCCTGTCCCTTTACACTGGACGTATTCAGGTCAATAATGTTAGGGACGCTGAAAAATCTAAGGATTCTTAATAATGTTCAAAGAGTATCTGTCGTATCTGAGGTCCTATCTTTTCCAGGAGTGAATTGTAGAGTCTCAGAGAGCTTGGCCCTTGACGTGATACAAATGGCTTCATTACAATTTATGTATTGAGCTGTCATGCACTACTACGAATCTGCAAATTGTTGGTGGGGCATTTCATTTTCACACTGACTCATAGTAGCAGGGCTCCAGCTACCTATTCGCCAATTCGCCAAATGCGAAAGAAAGTTAAAAATGGCTACAAAAATTCCTGTTTGGCTAATGTAGTGGCTATTGAATTCTTAGACCTCCTCAACAG
>LD345518.1:257415-276122 GCA_001465055.1 Ptychodera flava
TGCATATCCTGAGACGTAGTAGCTTTATTCTTGTCCGGCATGGCGGCCGCCTGTAATGGCTGACTCTCCTCGGGGTCAGTTGACTTGTAAACCCACGGCCTTGGACGGTCAGCCTCTGGACGGCTATCTGTCGACTCCCCTGATGGTGAGTTGTTCAGCATGACGGCAGTCGGCAAGAGGAACGGTTCATTCTCTGCCGTTGGCATCACGTTCACCCCCCGATTCGCTGGATCTCTGTAGCCCCCGTTTAGAGTGCTAGGTCCACCAAAACCGGTCCCAACACCACTGAAAATCAAAATAACGATGTTAGTGCCTACCTTTTAGAGTGGGATTTCTCATTCAAGTACAATGCCGGGCAAGACTTGAGATTAGTGCTGGAAACATTAGAAATTTTGTTCAAATTGTCAGTAGCCTAGGGAGTCAACTCATATCATCACATTTATTTAGAACCCCCAAAGAAAATCCCTTTTAGTTCACAAGGAAATGTGTGTCAACTAATCTTCAGTCGTCCCCACTGCTGATATGGAAGTAGAGGGTACATCATTCCATTATATTACATTGTTCACGCCACATCACAGAAAACGAAGAGAAAGTTTTTGACAACCTACAATGCAGTTGGCAGAAGAAAACACCATCCTGTCCCTTTACACTGGACATATTCATAATGTTAGGGACGCTGGAAAATCTAAGGATTCTCAATGATATTCAAAACGTATCTGTTGTATCTGAGGTCCTATCTATTTCAGTAGTGAATTGTAGAGTCTCAGAGAGCTTGGCCCTTGACGTGAAACAAATGGCTTCATTACAATTTATGTATTGAGCTATCATGGACTACTGCTTCTGCAAACTGTTGGTGGCGCATTTCATTTTCACACTGATTCATAGTAGTACGGTTAATTTTATTACTGGATCTCAAAGCATTCTTCAAAATTAAACAAAATTCCATGAAATTGAGGAGAGAGCAAACCAAGACACATAAACTAACCTCTCATTTAGAGCGGCCAGGTACAGAGATCGCTTCACAAGCTTTGATTTCCACCGGGTTTTAAAGCCACAGACAAGCGCCATGATACCGATGATCAAGAAGGTCACCACTACGAATATCGGAACTATGATGCGGGGGTCTTCGTAGAAGAGTAGGCCCCTCCCTTTGGATTCCAAGTGAAGGATCATGGGTGGAACTGTGCCTGTAAGTTGGGGGAAAAAATGTAAGACATGGCGGGGTAAAATCAAAGGTGGCCACTTCTATTTCCTGACTCAAGACTTTCATTTATCTGAATGTCAGATAATGAGGAGTTTCCCACCAGGATAGTTATGATTTTGTAGAACATACATGTACCTATACTGAGCAGTCAAAGCGTTGAGAAAACGATTCAAATAGAGATTGACATGAGTGTTTCCACTGAGGTTGGGGAAGATACATGATATCAGAACTACTTCAGTAACATTTCTACTCCTCTATTCCTCTATGACTGCATAGAACTACTGCATCATGATCCCATGGCAATTCTGATAAAATGATTTCTCAAGTGAACTAAGAAACATCTCCCTTGCCTACTGGCCTTGTCTTGGAGACGATGGAAAAACTATCAAACGGAGAGACATATATTCTGGAATATCACAGCATGGAATAAAATGGCTCCATCAAAGTTTTCCTTACTTCCGTCATATTTCAGTGTAGCAACACTAGTTTCCATGGCGCTGGGACCCGCCGCATTGTAAGACGTCACTCTCAGGTTGTAGTGAGTTGCCGGGCGCAGATCTTCAATCACGAAGAAATCTTCACTTGCAGGGATGTCATTGGCCACTAGCGTCCACTCGTCCTTTTCGCTGAATTTATACTGGACGGTAAAACCTCTGATTGGACAACCTCCAGTCTGCCAGGACTGTAAGTTGATAGTCACCGAAGTGGAATTCACTTCCTTCAGGAATTGACTCTGTCGCGGAGCAATGGGCGCTGGAAATGTAAAAATGGACAGATAGGTTAAACACTGAGATGCTTGTCAGCATGCAATGCAAACTTTGTTACATGGGAGCTACAATACTACAAGTGATATTGTTGGGAACTGGGTCTTTAAGCTAGTATGCACCTCGAAAATGAAAGACTTCAACTTTTGCTCAAACTTTCCTTGATCAAACTTTCAGCGATTCTCTTACTAAATCAAGAATAAAAATCAGGGGTCACCGTGCAAATTTTGGTACGAGAGAAACAAATTACCCAAAATTTACCAATATTTAAAATTCAAAATGTCCGCTATCACTGTGTTAACTCTGTGAACAAAAAGTAAAATTTTCGATTTTCCAAAAACTAAGCTGGTGAAAAGTTTGCTTACATCAAGACCTTTAAAATGAACCCCTACAAGTGGTGAATCAGAAAAGAATTGTAAAAGTTTGAGAGTCCGAATGTCTGTCCCCGAGGCATGATCTACCTTAAAGGAATTTGGTTTGGCTATTTCCCTAAAAGTTTGGTTTCATCAATGTTAGAAAACTAATCAATGAGAGCAGAGTTTCATACACATGTACAGTAGCATGACTAGAAAACCCAATCTGACACCAGCACTGATTCACACAGCTACCTACCTGATCCATCAGTCCGTGTGTCTATGATAGAACTGTGGTCGCCTTCACCTATGCTATTGTATGCAACCAGGAAGAACTTGTACGGAGTGCCGCAGGATAGCTCTGCCAATCGGTAGGACCTCTCGGTCAAATTCACTCTCATATTTTCCCACTGACCGTGGTCTCTCTTATAAAACAAGCGGAAACCTGGCATTCAAAAAAACAACACAAAATGTACTTTAGAGGATAAATTTTAGGTTTTAGAATTGCTGCATAATGATTTATACTGTTTTTCCAAATATACCTGGCATAGCGTTTTCACTTTGAAGGAATTTATTGGCAACCATCAGTAATTTTGACAAAGAGGGTTATTAGTGTGGCCAACATAAACATGCATGTTTGGCTAGACATGACATGATAGTACTGTAAATTTTCGTAGATCGCCTTGAGAGCTGTCAGGCGGACACTTGCACTCATCATACACATGCAAAATCAAGTCCTATTCATTGAAAGGCTAAAAACCACAAAATATTTTGGTTTGCCACAGCAATATTGGATCATATCAAAAGGCAAACCGGTGTGACAAAGATCTCATTTACAATGGATAAGAAATGGCCATCGATAAAGTCCTGCTTACCTTTGATTGGGCTTCCGCCATTACTGCCACTTGTCCAATTGACTTGAATTGACGTCATCGTCGTGTATGCCACTGTCAGATGGGGTGCCTTTGGTGGTGCTGTAAGATAAAATTTTGCATTAAAATCGAAAAATAAATTAAAAAATCACAATTAAGGAAATCACAAAAAATAAGTCAGTGTCAAAAAGCCGATTATCAATCGTTAGGTGACGAAAATCGGACCCTGTCTGCTTTACTGGTTGGAGCTACTCTTGTCAATACACTACAGCCTTCCCAAACAGAACATATTGACATTGTCATTTCTTTCAATTGTAAATAGATACACAACCATTTTTTCAATGATCAAATCTTCTAATAGGTGTTTCAGAAGTACATGTAAGATCAAAATGATAGGGCTATAGTCACAAAATTTATTTTGGAGGAGAAAGAAATGTTGATTGGTAGTTTGGTAAACTCTTCTCTTGGTTCACAATATTTCATTAACCCTTTCAGCGCCAAAGTCAATTTTTGTTGCCGATATCAAAATATACACCAGTCAACTTTTTTCTAAATTTTGCTAAAATTTTGATAAAAATCTGAAGCCAATAAAATGTGATGTTCATTTGATCCAAAAATGTCAAAAAAATTACAGACAAATTCAAAAAAATTGGTAAAATGTTGCACATAATAATTTTGGTGGGAAAATTTCCAGCTGATGTTTCTCCCGATGGTCCCAGTACTTACATTTACCCTCTCTTTTCACTAGAAAGGCGTCACGTGCAACAAGCAAATAAAAATAAGGTAACAAAATGCAAGGGTTAAAAATAAACATGCAGAGTAAATAAAACAAGCATTACGGTAGTATGCACCTCAAAAACAATGATGTATTGTCCAATTTTGTTGATGATTTTGAATCATTCATGTGAAATTTAACAGATAATGTTTGGAAATCAGGAGTTTTTGTATCTGACGATGAAAATTTACAAATAAATTCAAAATGGCTTACTATTCTGAGTATAACTTTTTTACAGACAAAAAAACGTGTTGTTTCTATGACACAAATTTCCTTATTTTTTACCATGAAATTATCAACACCCTAAAATTGTAATATCATGACACATATTGATAACTGTAACTTTTCTGTTCCTTTATTTTTGAGGTACATACTATCATTTAATAAGAATCTTGGGTTAGTATCATAATAATGAGCATGTCTCATGGCTTTTTAGTACATGTGTTTTTTTCATCCTAATTTCAGACTTTCATTCAAACGATCAAATATTCAATTCATATTTCCAAATCACGAGTGAATTCCAAACTTAGCTTTAAATTAAGGATTGACACTATTCTCTTGTGATGTTTTTTCTTGATTCCCATGACAGTAATTTGCAAGTGTGCCATAAAAGAATATGTACCAATCTTCATATGATTTCAAAAAAGGATGACACTTCTCTTGTGAACGTTCTGTACATTGTAGGCCTTGAGACAAGACTGAAGATCTGTGGCTTGAGGGCGCTCTCTACAAGGGAGAGGCATAGACAGCGCCCTCAGGCAACAGATTTTTAGTCTACCATGAGACATGCAGGTTACAATTCTGGAAATATTTCCTTGTCCTCTCTATTGTTCCTGAATACAAAATATAATGCTCACTATCTGAACAAACTTCCAAAATCATTGTTCATTCATACTTTTCTATCTATATCTCCTTCCCTTCCTATTTTTAAATTTGTTATTTCTGAATCAGTGATAGAAGATGGTATATTTGCTGTCCTGATATAAGATACAGTGTTTCCTTTTGCTTCCAAGTGATGAAGTCTGTAACTTTTGTAAAAGTTTTACATGATACATATGCTGCATCACTCAGGATTTTTGTAAACAATATTCCGCACAAAATCTTGGTTTCCTCAGCATTTTTTTAATTTTACAAACTGTTTTTATGTGAATTGTTGACATTGAATCAATGCTAGTTTTGAAAAACAATTGCTAAACATTATGTTTTGACACAAAAGTCACAAACTTGGGGAAAGCTTCAGATTTTGTTTTGGTAAACACATTGGTAAACACATTCAATGATATTTTCTAGTTTCCACCTTTCCAGGTTCATCTTAACAACAGATTTATGAAAATGAGGACAACATAAACCCAAAAAGAATAATGCTGGCACATATTTATGTTCTCACAGATAGAATGACTGGAAATTTGAAGAGTGGCTTTAATTTTCGATACATGGATACCTCCACAAACAATGAACTCAAGTCGTCCTTTCAATTACTTATCAACATAATATGTATGGCTGCACACGTCCCACATGATGTATATCATCATGTGGTCCAACACATGGCCATGACGGCTATACTAGTCCCATTCAATGAAACATTCCTCCATGTTTCATACATGTTGGTGATCTCACATGTAACATGTCAAAATATAACTCTAAATGTCACACACTGTTATGCAGTCCAAGGAATTTCAGCCACATTTTATCCCACACATCAATGATGTGCGTCTCATACAAAATGTAACAATGCAGTTCATTTTGATTCATGTCGTCACCAATGTTGTCAACTTCTAAGATTATGTTAGTACAATGATTAGTATTTGGTTAGTACTCCAGCAGCATAGGGAGAGAAGTGTGTTAGTAGGGAGTTGATCCATGGGTCGGCTTGCGAAAGAAATGGTTAATGTGCTGATGTTAGTAGTTAACATTATATGCTGTCTATCCCACCAAATCATATAGCTTTTGCTCTCAGCAACTGATAATCATGTGACTTATCAATGATCATATGACTTATGTTAATAATCATGTGACTTATTGATAGTGACTGTGACTTTTGCTATTATAGAATGAGCACGCGAATTTTGTTGTGCGGCCACTGGCAGTCATGTGACTTTGGTCACTGATGAGCGCATGGTACGTACATGTCAACATCCCTTGGCCTAACAACTAATTCTCGCATAGATGTAATTTTTAGAAATGAGTTTTCATTCAATTTACTGAATGTCTCTTTAACATCATACATTCCAGTAAGTGATACAAAACTTGGCAGCTGTAGTCTGCACCATATTAGATGAATGTCACATGACAATCCTAGTGGTATTTGGCAGAGCGCCAAACCTATAGTCACATACACTTTGCAAATTTCAAAGCTTAGTGAAGTAACAATGACAATACCGGTATTTACTCCTTGTGTGTGACAAATTAATTGACATACCTACATCCAGCAACAGTGCCCTCTCACAGCAAATTCTCTCACTAAGTGATACTCCATATCCCATGTGATAACCCATAGATTACCTGTGTCCCCTTTCAAACCCACTATTACCATGACAATTAACTACAAACCTTATGAGTCCCATCTCTACACAGCTTCCATCACATACAACAATTCAAATGAAATCTTCATCTGCACCAAAATTTAATATCCTTAATATTATCTCACCTTGTACTTTGAGCTGGACGGTGATTTCATCAGTGCCCCACTTGTTTGCCGCTTTACAAGTGTAGTTACCGGCGTCAAGGCTCTTCGCAGTCTTAATGTACAGTGAACCGTTCTGAAATATTTGAAGCTGTTCTGACGGCTCTATTGGTGTTGTTAACCTGTATTACATTGAACAGACAGCAGTGATTAGCAAACTGAATGACTGCTGTATACATCAGTTCACAATAACCCAGTTAAGCAAATTGATGGGGACCAGGCAACGTTTGTCAACAGCGCCCTCTACAGTCAAGAATAGCACACATATACCAGTGCTTACGGTGATGTTATTGAAATCATGTTCTTTGGATAACCATGGCATAACTCTTTACACTGCTCTACAAATATCAAACTTGAAGTAATAACAATTCAAATTCAATATATTAGAGAAAGTATTTTATTGGTCACTTGCAGTCAGTTGGTACATTATATATAACTTCCAATTCTGAGCATTCTATTTTCCGCATAATGACAAGCTACAGTCAATGGAACTGACCAGTAAACTGAGATGAGAAAATGGTATACCTGTTCTTTTTCCACTGGACTGTTGGTAAGGGGTCTCCAACGGCAACACACGGCAGCTCCACATCCTGTTTCCATGGCGTTGTCAAGATGAGAGGAAAGGAACTGATTCTTGCTGCCACTGTAAATGGTAAAATATTTGATGTCAAAATTAGGAAGCAAGATCGTATAAAAGTAACTGCTCCATTTCATCAAGACTACATTAAATTCAAGTGACCATTACCACAGATTGTAGACCTATATTCTTTGTTGCTGTACTATTGCAAATGATAAGTCATTCCAATGAACCAAAGATCTTTTTTTCAGCAATCCCAGAAATGTGCCGTGTGACGACAGTAAGCACGTCTCAGAAATTCAGCAATCCGCATTGTTTATCAACGTCTGTGAAATTAACTGAGTCATAAAGTAAAATTCCCATAAGCTAGCCAAATCACTGTGTTGCATAAGCACACCGTACATACAATATAGGCAATTACTTTTGATATCACAGTGTACTGATCACATTCATCGACTCATTAATTAAGTAAAGTCAGTCAGCATGCAAAGCCAGACTGCAAATCATCTTGACTACCATCCCAGCTAGCAGCTTTCTCTGTGACTCTCATTTGTGTGTACGCAAAACTGCTTACTGTATATTGTACACTGTACAGGCAACATGCTTGCCTCGCACAGTGAGTGGCCGTGGTACATTGTAAAAGCAGCTATACATTACGACTACACAGGGTTGTCCATTACCTCTTTCAAGCAGTATCTCTGTGACAATCCTGGAAGGCTGACCTCTCCCTCTGTTGGTGGAGGCCATCACCCAGAAGTCGTACTCAAAGTTTGTCTGAAGGTTTGTGATGGTGTGGTACAATATTGCTGGCGGCGGCTTCAGCAGTAACTCTTCTGTTACCTGTGAAAACAGCCATTGTGGTGAATTACAAAATGCATGTCACCAAGCAACAACTGACACTGAAATAGCCCTAGCAATGAACCTTTGAATCTTTGGAAGGGGGTAAGTGAGAATACCAATACAGAAAGTTTTTGACAATTTTTTTACTTTGTATGGCATGCATACTTTTTAACCCCCCATTTTCACATTTTTATCCATCTAATTTCATTTGAATATCTTTTACACAAATAGCAGCATGGCAGCAATTTTTTTCTTCGGTAATTTTTTGCACAGCAGGTCTTTTTCTTCATTATTGACCACCTTTCTTCCTCCGAAGATCTCCTGCTTGACACCTATAACAATCTCAACTTCACACAGTCATCACAGTAAACACTCTGCTGTTTTGCAGGATTGTATAAATACCTCATTGCCTTCTCTGTGTCTGATGAAGATGGTATACGATTCGAGGATTCCATTTGGATAGATGGGAGGCTGCCAAGATACCATTATACTGGTAGGGGACACAGCGTGTGCCTTTATGTCAGCAGGCTCATCAGGTACTGTAAAAAAAAATTAGGTTTCATGGTGAATAATAATTTTTTACAAACTGACTAATCTGGTTTTTTTGCTAGTATGAGTTTTATTATCAGCATTAAATAAGCTTACATTGCCACATTGTTATTTATATTCTATGTTTTATATTAGTATAGCAAAGGTACGACAAACTGTTATCATTTTGTGTTGGTTTTGCAGAATTCTGACTATTGGAAAACCTTTGGACAAACTATATATGTCCCATATGGCGCATTTTAACGCAATATTGAACATTTGAAGGTCCCTAAAAACAGAGACACTGTAAACATAATTTTTACAGACTAAAAAGTGCTATAGCATACCAAGCCAAAGTTGGTGAAAATACTCTAGTTTTTGGCTCAATACTGCTTTTTACTGACTTGACAGTTGGGATAGTGATACTGTCTGAAAGGTAAAAGGTTCAGAAAAAGTCATAAATATTTTTTTCTCCGGGTACTTACCATCTTCTTCCGTTTGTTCATAGATAGGAAAGCTTTTCACGCCATCTCCCACACGGGTGTAAGCGAGCACCTCGAAACTGTAGTTGGTGAATTTTTCAAGTCCATAGATGTTGACAAACAACCCTTTGCTCTGCTGGACAAAGGTCTGCGTCTCATCCTCGTCGTCTCTGATTGGCTTGTAGATGACCTTGTAACCCTGGAGTATTCCATTCAGGGAGGAGAGGGGTGGCGTCCCCCACAGTACCTTCATGCCGGTTGAGCTGAGGGGCATGGCTTGGACACCGACTGGGGCCTGGCTTGGCACTTCAAAGAAAAATTGAATGAATGTTTATTTGTCTTCAGGCCTCAAAGAAAAAATGAGACCAAACAGAATCAGTCTTTCAAAGTACTGTCTGGAGAAGTAATCATAGATATTGCATTTCTTCAACTTTATGTTTTTGCAAAAATGTTAAATGTTGCTATAACACAAATCATACCTCATGTGATATATGTATGCTGTTGCCCTCATTTCTATTGTCAATCAAACACCACTTTATAATACATATTTTACATTTCAAAATGGTGAAATAGAATTCATGTGTCTAGTCAAATGTAATTTCAAAAAAACTTCAATAATGGTAAGAAAAAAATTTGAAAAATGTAAACTGAAAGAAAAATATTCAAAAACATGTAAGTTTTCAGATTCTCCAGCTATAATATTAGTCTCACTATCTGTAAGTGCTATAACCCACTCCCTCAAAGGTGATCAAGATCTTCATTGAGACGGTTTTTCAAAAACTGTATCCAAGGCGACCAGACTCACCATCCTCTTGGGTCATGATGACCTTGGGGTCAGTTCTCGGTCCGGCACCGATACTGTTGAATGCCTGTACCACGATGCTGTACTTGGTGAATTTTTTCAGTTTTTCCACAGTGAACTCCTGGCCGTTGCGCCTTTTCTGCACATTAACTGTCCTGTACAAGTAATGGCTGGATGTATTGAACTCCTGGTAACCGATATGGTACCCCTCTAGGACCCCATTCTGCTGGTCGGCTCTCGGTTGCTAAGCAACAAAGAAAATCAATATCACAATTCAGTCACGCTGCTCTTTACCCTTTGCACTCTGACCCAACAGGTGACCTATGACACCATGCAAGCATTGAACTCTGACCCAACAGGTGACCTATGACACCATGCAAGCATTGAACTCTGACCCAACAGGTGACCTGTGACATGCAAGCATTGAACTCTGACCCAAATGGTGACCTATGACACCATGCAAGCATTGAACTCTGACCCAAATGGTGACCTGTGACATCATGCAAGCATTGAACTCTGACCCAAATGGTGACCTATGCATCATGCATGCATTAATCCAATCACTTGGCTTAATTACAGATTTTGGGGTCACTGGTTATCCATTGCACATATCAAAATATTTCTGCTTGCAAACAATTATTTTATCAACAGAACATTGATCATGGTTTCTATGTACCGGTATAAAGTAAGCAAGACTATCAGTTTAGCTGTTGTAATCATGAGGGAGTTTTGTGTGCAAACAGAGTAACAAGATATGTATTGGCACTTTCGTCTCTTTCTGTTATGGTCCGTAATATTCACCAAATTAAAGCTATTTGTTGTAGTCTGCTGGATCAAACAGTACAGAAACTAATTTGCATTGTAAACTAATTTGCATTGTGAACTAGTTTGCACATATGTAAAAACATTTTTCAATACATTTAAGACAGTACAAACTTTTAAACAAATGAAATAGTACTGTCCGTGGCATGGTATGCCAACAGTTTGAGTCTGAGTTGAGTCTACAACATTCTAAACTGGTGACTGTATGCACCAGAAGTGTGGCTTTGTGATTGTGTTTGACGCGATACACAGAATCTACGCTGTGAAATATTCCACACCAACTGACACCCTGAGGAGATGGCTCTTTTCAAACCAGCTGTCTTGCATAGAAAGAAAACCACTTCAGCACCTGCCATTGTAATTTGTAATATTTTACAGCAATTGACGATGTGACAAAATCTGGAAGGAGCTAGGTTCTCGCACAAGCAGCTCTGCTACAAGGGTATCTTGGCTATTCACCTGTTCAGTTACCAGGTCATGCATGTTTCAGATATTCCATAAATAAATAATTCTATTCACTTTATACTCACCCTCCATCTGACAAGTATGCTCTGAGAGCTTGCAGCTTCAAGTTCAACGTTGAGAGGTGGCCCAGATGGAGCTATAATGAAAGCAAGGAGATTCACACTTCAATATGCCTATTTTGCAAAATAAGTGACTGTCGAAACAAGGATTTTAAAAATGTCTAACACATGTACTGGTGTATGATTCATTCAAATAAATTTCAAGAAATTATGAAATTTACTAATAAAAAGAAAGAGTTCAAAATTGTCATATAGTTTTACCCCGTAACTCACTCACCACAATGGTTTGGCCCAAACTCATTGTTATCATTAGTGATTGTGGATCTGTTTACTGGCAAGTGGGGGTGATCAGGTTAAAATCCTCTAAAAATGTGGTACAATTCTATGTTTATTTTGAACGAAATTGGACTTTTCTCAAGCAAAACAGATGTGAGAGGGTTCACATGGTCAAATGCTATTTTCAATAATTTATTGTCTATGAATGATGTGTACTGAAAATTGAGAATACTTGTCAATTAATTAAAATTGACAACTCTGCCTAGTCAAGATCGACCCATATAATGCAGATCTGTACTTCTCCATTGTCTGAATAACAGATCTCTAATAAATTGATCATCATGCATAGAAATTTTTTTTAACGTGTTAATGTTTTAATGAAACCCAACACAAAACACAAAGCAGCTTCATTAAAATTTCATGTCCAGAGAACATTACATCCTTCTTTTTCAATTTTTCCAACAAAAGATAATCTAATTTAATCCAGTCACCACTGCTGTGCAGTTTTTATTGAAAAAAAGGATGAGTTTCTGACTTCATGGATTAGAAATTTAATCGCGTTTAAAGATCATGTAGGGTTTTATTGTTTGGCGACAGGATGAATTTGCTTTGAAGGAAAAATGCAACTTCAATAGAATAAATCGTAGTGATTTTAACTAGGAACATCATACAAATATCTACCTGCCATATGATATTAATAACGTTACCCCATTTATAAAAGCTGGCAAATACTGACTACACCAGTAGTACCAGTAACAACCTATGAGACAAATCAGTGTTTTAAGCCTTTCGCCCCATTTCCCTCGCTAAACGTCCGAGATTACCATAGAAAACGATGGGACTGGTTCAAACCATTGTGGTGAAAAGGTTAAATATTGGTTTGGGAACACATACGAAAGGTATGGGAGCTGCAGCAATACAGAAGTTGTCCCTTAATATGACTGTTTTGATTTACAAAACTGAATCCCTAACCCGATGACATTGATTTGGAAACTCTGATTAAATATACCAGGGCAACACTACTCTCACCAAAACACTGCAAATATATCTTTCATCGATACTCAGTATTTTCAAATGAATTTGCAAAATGTGAATATAACTTAGTCTTTCATCTTCCACCATATTAATTCATTTGTCTGTTTATTCATTTACTTATTCATGTATTTGAACAGAGATTTGCACCCACAGATATATACAAATAGCTATATTATATGAAAAAGTACAAGAAGAGTGTCAGCAAAAAACGAGAGCTAGTTAGTTTATGAAGAAAGAGTACAAAACACAATAGCAATACACATTCACTAAAAGATATGTTTTTAATGCATTGGTATTACCTTCTTGTAGTGTGGTGAAAATGGTATCTTTACTGGCTTGACTCACACCGACAGCGTTGAAAGCATATATGCGTACATTGTAAGTGTAATAGGGATGAAGTCCGGTGATTGTGTGCGACGTCTCGTTGGGTTCCACACGTAGATGTGGCAACCCACCCTGCCAGGCGTCAGAGTCATTCTTATACTCCAGAGTGTACCCGGTCAGTGGGGTGTTTCCGTCAAATCCTGGTTGCCACGCTATCGTTGTACTTCTACTGCCCCGATTAATGGCTGATAGATTAGTCGGAGTTTCTGGTGGCTCTGTGAAAAAAATAAAACAAATTTTTATGGAATGTCTGCATTCATGGTCTCAGAACAAGCAATAATCTTTGTGGCGATGATGTAGTTAAAACATCTTGATAACAGATTACAAGGCAAGGAGAATTAGAAACTTGAAAACTTGAAACATGAAACAGTAGAAACTTTTACGTTATCCTGCCAAGTTCACCTGTCACTGTCAGGTTCAGTCAGATAAAAACCAGACAGGGCGCTACAACATGATGAATACATCGCATTTTAACAAAGATTGGAATATTTCAGGTCTCACAATATATAGACAGTGTAAACATGATGTTAATTGACTTGACCCGCTGTGACATACATGCCAAGTTTCCAAGTAGGTGAAAATATATTTATTCTTATACTGACAGAATTTTGACAAGTTTGACCTTTCCACATTCGTCTCACCCGGATTACATTTTCCATCTTAAACAGGAATGACCTTTGACCTGATTTGAAACGTGAACTTTGTATTTAAACAGGCGATATGCAAGTTGAAAGTAATTACTATGGTGATTACAACTTCATGCTCTCTGCACTTTACAAGCTCTTTGTCTATAACCCATTTCAACGCAGAATTTCAATTTCTTTCTGCTAGTCACTTGAAAAGTCGAAATCAAGTCTTCTTCACTTGAACATATTTTGATCATTTATGAAATTCATGGAATTTAATCAAACAGAGTCTTATGCGGTCATTTTACATGAAAAAAGTTTATTTCGAGTTCATAAGCGTTATCCCTGACTCAAAATGAGGTGATAACATCAGCTGTATTCAATTTACACTTGCGCTGTTGAAGAGAAAGTGCACAGCATATGACTGCTCCGATCAGCTTGAAGAATAGAATTGTTGGAAAAAAAACACATCACGACAGTCTAATAACTGTAAAAAGAAAGTCAAAATCCAAACTTTTGTTGAAATCCCTCTTTTGATGAAAGTGATGTAGACTGACTTCACAGGGCAATACTTTATCAAACTAAAGTCATGCACGAGACCATAGTGGTAAATACAAACATACATACATACATTATACTGGTACATACATATGTATGTAAGTACATACGTACGTTTGTACGTACGTACGTACTTTATACATACATGCATGCATACATACATACATACATACATACATACATACATACATACATACATACATACATACATACATACATACATACAGACAGACAGACAGACATACATACATACATACATACATACATACATACAGACAGACAGACAGACATACATACATACATACATACATACATACATACATACATACAGACAGACACACAGACATACTTGCAGCTACCATCACAAAATTAACTTTCTCTTGCACACTTGTGAAATAAAGAAATTCACAGATGAGAATTTTCATACCTTGAACGACAAGGTTAAACTGCATGACATCAGAACCATACCCATTGGCTGCATGACATGTATAGTTGGCCGTGTCACCTCTCTTAGTTTCTAGAATCTTCATTGTGGACACCACGCTATCACCTTCATTGCTAGTCCTAATCTGATACTCTGAAGTCTCCAGGTTTGTGTACAATTCGCCATTTTTCTTCCAGTCCACAGTGATCGGTCGGTGACCTTTGACCTCACACGTCAAGGTCACTGCCTCTGTCTTCCTAACTTCCTTGGTTTCCATGTGGCTCTCAAAGTATGCAGGTACTGAAATTTAAGTAAAATGATTTCTTGAACTTCAAAATCAATCCTTAGCTGATTCACTTTGTTGTGTCTATGACAAGGAAACAATGGAGATCTTTGTCGGAGGACATTACAGATTACAAAATCTGAACAAAATTTGCACAAAACTTTGTATTTCACATCATTTATTTCTTTCTTTGGTTAAATATTTCATGTCAAAACCCACAGTAATAACTAACGAAAAATTACACAGGACTCCTCTTGGACCCTTGATGGATTTCAGTCGCAAAGCAGTCCCACATGTCTACATTCCTATTGACTCTTGTAGTCGGCCATTGGCAATCCTGTGGGATGGTATTTTGTCCTATGGAAGTCCAGAAAGAATCCTATATAGGATATTTCTTGCAAGGGAGGGTGATAACTGGTCCAATATTGGAATAATTGTTGGACTGGTCTCTTTAAAAGTTTGACTCAAAACATGTTTGGCCACTTACTGTACACAGTCAGCATGGCCGTTTTGCTGTCCGATCCAACAATGTTGCCAATGTGGCACAGGTAGTAACCACTGTCTTCTTTCTGTGCTCCAATAATGGTGAGACTGCCTCTCTCTGATACCCGTATTCGTTGGTAAGTTGGAAGTGCAACAAAATTTGAAGCTCCGGGGCCTTAAACGTAAATATGGAAAAGTATTATTGACTATGCGGGGGCCCTGCAATATGAATATTGATACAGGTCAGTTCCTCATAGTGAGCTAGTCATTGCTCTTGATAACAGTAATTCCATTGCTTTCAATGAAAGCAACTTTTCAATGCACCGAATTTTTCGACCTCAATCTTATTTACTAACACTATACTTCAATTGAAGTGTTGTAAATCATGATTTAATGTGTAAAGACAGTCCATATGACTGAGCCCCAAGGTTTAAAATTTGGATCACTGTATTACCTACCAACTGCCTTCTTCCACTGAATTGTGGGAGTTGGTGCACCAGCCGCAGAACAAGGTATGGTCACAGCTTTGTTCAGGATGACCGATGAATCCTTCGGTGTGCTGACAAATCTGGGAGGCACTGTGAGGAGCACAAAGCGCAACCGTGAATATCCATGTGAATAAACTTGTCATAATGACTCCAGTCTCACCTTTGACTGTGCAGGGTTCCTCCTGATGTTTGACATATTTTGGACTTATGAACAGAGCCTCGGAAGCTCTTAGCCAATTGGTTGGCTGAAACTAAATTTTCTTGCTTTACATTTCAAACAATCAATCAGGTAGAGATTACGTTCAGTTCATCCTTTATTGGTGAATTTCGCTAAGTGTGTTGATATGCTAATTTATGATGCCACTAATTTAAACATTTCCCGATATTTTTTATGGTTAGGATGTCGTTTTAGATCATTCAAGAACCTGCTGATTGCAATGAAAATCCAAAAACGCTAAAGAAACCTTTCAGCTAATTCAAAATGTTTAACAGTGTCCCTAGTTTCAGACCCCTCAAGTTGCTGTAAATAATGTCAGTCTATCGATCACTGACATTCAGAACCACAGCACATTATGCAATTACATTTTTTATATCCAAGACAAAGGATTAAATTACTGTACAGTTACTCCTAGAGTGGCATTACAAATGTCATCAGAGTCAATTTATGATCTGATCATGATATTGAACTTGGAGAAAGAACTCCTAGCTCTGATTAACTTGACAAAGCTGGGTCACAGAACACAATTTCCTGGAAAGTGCAATTACAGCAATATTGTTAGGACTTCAAAGATAATTGACACAGACATGTTATTGACGACATCTTGGTGTGATTTTTGTTTTCTCATGCACCTCTGAGTTCAAACACCTGCTTGGAAACAACACCTGCTCTAGTGTAACAGATGTTAGCAGTAATTACAGGGCGAATTATGCGACAGGATGCTTACCTAGAACAATAAGTTCACTGGTGAACGTGACCTTGGCGGCATCGTTGCGGACAACGCAGGTGTAATTCCCTTCATGATGGGGAGAGACGTCTCCAATGGAAAGAGTGCTACTGAAGAGATTGGTGTTGGTGATGGAGATCCCAATGCCTTCTGGGATAGGTCTGCCATCCTTCTTCCAAGTGATCGTGATGGGCATGTCTCCCTTGGATACGACGCACGGGAACTGGGTTCGGTCTCCTTGCCGCAGCATGGTCGGGAATTCAAAGGGATCGATTTCCGGAGGAACTGAATGGAGTGAATGGGAATATATTGATTATTAAAGAAATTGGAATGTACCATACCATGCTCTCTACTTGTGTGAGTTGAGTATAATAATAAAGATTGTGTGACATGCCATTGAACTTGAGAGACCATAAGGGCCTATCACTACCAGAGATAGTACACACAAAAGACTGTAGGCATCGCGCCACATAGCTGTAGCTCGAGGGTTTGCCTGGGTATTTGGTCTGGATTTGCCGTCCAGCCCAAATACCCAGGCAAGACCTCGAGCTATACTACTGCAGCTACGCGCCACAGATAGCTGCATTTCCACAGCTATTCCGAATCCCACGACTCACCTCGGCGATTTTTTGCAAGGTGGAGAAAGCAGGCGTATTGCCGGGGACAGTTTTGCGCTACACTAAGCCCTGCGTACTGTGCTGTGTGTTTCCGGTATCAATACGGTACGGCCGTATAACGCAGGGAACACACAGCAGTACGGTACACAGGGCTACGCTACACACTGTGATGTGAGGACTCTAGCCTAGCCCTACGTGCAGGTCTGTGTGTTCCCGGCGTTATACGGCATACGCCGGGAACACACAGCATCGTACGCAGGGCTACTCAGGACTCCTATGAATTTACCTCTAACGGTGACGAAAACTTTCTTTCGTGACGCTCTTCCCAGTGGGTTCGTCGCGATGCACGAGTATTCGCCCTCATCTCGTCCCTTCTCCGTGCTGGCGATGATAAGTGTGCCGTCAGAGAGTATTGTCTGCCGTAAATTGGTGGGTAAGGTGTCCCCGTTCTTACGCCACTCTATACTTTCAATGGGATAACCCGCTACCCTGCAGTTTATGGTGGTGTCCCGTCCGGAAACTGCCGTTACGTTGGGCATCGCTCTCACAACTGGATTACCTGGTGAAAGATAAGTAAGAAAATGAAGCATGAAATAAAATATAACGATATAAAAAGTGACTCTTATTTAAGGTAGTATGTGCCTCGAACGAGAAAGAATTAGGCCTAAACTTTTGCTCAAACTTTCCTTAAGGACTCTTTCAAAATCAAGAATAAAAATCAGGGGTCACCGTGCAAATTTTGGTACTAGACAAACAAATAACTCAAGATCTACCAATATTTGAAATTCAAAATGGCTGCCATCCCTGTGTTAACTCTATGGAGAAAAATAAAATTTTCGATTTTCGAAAAACTAAAACGGTGAATTTTTTCCTTATAGTAAGAGCTGTAAAATGAGTCCCCACAAGTGGTAGATCAGAAAAGAATTGTAAAAATTTGAGAGTCCGAATATCTGTCGTCGAGGCGTATTCTACATTAGCCTAATCCTTTGTCAAGTACTGCCCGGGGACAACGCATCATAGTGTAGCCCAATTCCATCGTTTTGAATGTGTATTGAAAAAATGCAATAAAATACACTTAGCTTGTAAAAATGTGCATTTCTTGAAACTTTCACAAAAGTGTTAGACTAAAATGTCATTTTGAAAGTTATTCACCAAGTGGCTGTACTTCAAGATAGCATGTCAAGATTGTTCCAATCTGTGCAAAAGAACCTTGAAGTTTAAATAGTGCTGACTCGGCGGTTTTCTTTAGCCGTTGATAAATGCATTGTTATGACTTCGTTGCGTGGTCAGCAACACAGACTTTTCCTCATACAATCTAAATTTCACTTTATGTAACCCTAACCTGCAGGAATAATGATATTTC
>LD345524.1:41390-63428 GCA_001465055.1 Ptychodera flava
CCCCCCCCCCCCCAGCTTAAAGGTCACCATGGTCATGGACACTATGAGGCTGAGTACTGTGTTTCTGTGTATACTTACAGCACTGATTAATGAACTCAGTTCCGTGGGTGAAAGATGATCATACACACCAAGGAAGATAGGAATTGCTATGATGAGGTAGCTCAGAATACTACCCACATAGTTGAACATGTTGACAGAAACTGAAAGAAACAATAATAATTATAATAATAATAATAATAATAATAATAATAATAATAATAATAATGATAATAATTTTCCATTGGTTGACTTAGACTAATAAATGTTGCTATGGTATATTCTGATTATTTTGCATAAGTTTGCCTACTTTGCTCGTATTAAATGTCACTCTTGCACTGCTGAAGTGTTTAGATTTTATAAACAGGAGATGCCACTTGTGTAGATCTTAGTTCAGCAATAATACCAGCCATGTTTCAATCAGCAGATTGTGGAGTGTAACTTTTTGCAAGAATAAAATACAGATGAAATTGCACCACAAAATGAGGATCTTGGCTGCTACATTCTTTGTATGTTCAATTTTGTCAATTTGCAGGGCACAGAAACTGTAACTTGAAATAATTTTCAAGTCTCATCATTTATCTATCGGCGTTTATGTGAAATCAGTTTGAAAACTAAAAGGACAATACAGCGTCCACTTCCTGATTTACTGTTGCGTTCTCTGGATTAATGCAGCAAAGTTTGGTCAGTTTTGATTGTCACTTTTAGGAACAATCTGTTTGATACATCACATTCTCCTCTCTATGAAAATAAAAACTTACTTAGAACAATCAAAGGGTTCTAAACTTCACGGCACATCTTATCATGTATGACCTCAGATTTACATCTCTTTTTCAAAAAGGGTGAAAAAGATGTTTATTAGGATAGAATCAACTCCAGGGCAGTTATTTGGACCTAAATTTTCTCAATTCTTTGGGTTTATTAGTGTCTAGTACATAACTTTGTACAGTGATCCCTGATTTTTATTCTTGATTTGGTGAAGGCATTGTACAAAGTTTTGTTGAGGAAAGTTTGAGCAAAAATTTAGTCTTCCCCTTTCAATATGCATACTGCCGTATTTTTAATTTATCAAGACTGTTGTTGAGCTAAAGA
This sequence comes from Ptychodera flava, assembly GCA_001465055.1. NCBI lineage: Eukaryota > Metazoa > Hemichordata > Enteropneusta > Ptychoderidae > Ptychodera > Ptychodera flava. The sequence continues at coordinate 42,519 of LD345524.1, forward strand.
TATGACGCTAGCTGAAAAATTGCTTGACATGTTTTGCCACTTATGAAAAAATACTGTCAAGGACAGTGTGCTCATATTTGGTTTGAATTGGTCCATCAAGAAATATTTAAACCAGAAAAACATGAATGACAAAAGTAAATAAGGTCTGAAACTTTACGTACTGGAGGTCAACTTTAGGAACAGGCTTAGCAGAGGAATGTTTCAACACAGTCCTTCATGGTTTCAGCAGATCTGCCAATGTATATCAGTTCATGAACAATGACAGGAAATGACTCAAGGTCAGTGGAGTAGCCTGTTTCAGTCACTGCCACCACTCCTACACATAATAGGTACACTGCATACAAATAGGGTAGAGATTACAGAATCTCCAACTCAGATGTGTGGGCTGTTTCAGTTAATGCCACCAGTCCTGCACATTTGCAGGATTTCCCCCTTTTCTTACCTCATTTGCATATTTTTGACACTGATATGTTCATTTGAACAACGTCACATCTCAACCCCTGGGTCTACCTGTACACCAAATACAGTGATGGTAGGTGTGGCGCTTTGGGAGCTTTTGCGTGTGACGGACATACATCCGCACATACATACATACATACATACAGATGCCACTGACTCACCATATAAGCTCTTTTTGGTATTTATATATATACCAAATATGAGCTAAAAATAGAGACAAAATGCATAGCAATGACCATAAGGTATGAAATATTGCCTAAAAATTCTTGTGTTTCAGTAATTGAAGACTTTCTCACCAGGATGCTTCTTTACATTACCGTACTTCAAAATTGATGAGAAATACAACTTGATGAACAAGGGATACATTGTAATTTAGGGGCTAAACTTACTGTCAATCAAGTAATTCATATGACTCATGAATTGATGATGATGAGAGAGACCAATACAGATTACAGTTCAAAGAAATAACTATGAAGCTCAAACTCTACATAAAATATTGATATACTTTACTTACAGTTCAACCATAGATCACAGTTAACAAGTGACTGCTGGACGTTGAGTAATTTATGAAGTCTAACATTGGATTTTTCTTCCTCCAAAGCCTCTGCCCTGTAGAAAGCTATAGCCTCTGAATTGACTCGAATTTGCATGTGTTTGAATCTGTTGACAGAATGAACGCATGGGATTTGGTAAAAGGAGAGGGCTTTTCACATTGCTCTACTGTCACAATGAGAATGTGGAGACGTTGTACACTTTGTTCTTTGAGACCAATTATGTACTTTTCAACATTGGTCGTGATCTCTGGATCACATCAGAATCAAATATATGAATCAAAAGAATATTTTCCATACTACCTGAGACTCAAAAACGCATGTATGGCTCTGTATAATTGCATGCTATTTTATCATGATATAAAACAAACAGCATTTCATCTACACCACTATAGATTGCACATAAGTCACAAATTATAGTCACTATACAGAGATAGGGCCTGTCATACGAACAATAGATTCTTTTACTTGGCTTAATTGTGAGTGACTGGTGTATTGAAATCTTGCATGCTCAATGTTATCTATCAGAGTACACAACACTGACCTGAACATTCCCTCGTTTTTCTCTTGCTTGAATGTGTAGTTGACAACGGGTGACATCACAAATTTATTTAGGATGGTTCCCAGGACAAAGTATGAATAGATGAACACAGGGCCATACCAACCAGTGCTGTGTGCAAAGAGGAAGACAAACAAAAGTTGAACATGATGATAGCGCGTATATTTGCTGCGGTACCTATAGATCTTAGAACCTATCTGTATAGTCCAACAACTTTCAAACACCACTTTCGGCTGTGTAATAATCCCTTCAGTCGTTTTCTTACACATTCACAAGTCTAGTTTTGACTGACATTTGAATATCACTTTTCAGTAATGATTAACAACTGTGTTACTTTTTTGGTGTTGTGAAAATGCTGTATGTGCTATGCCCCCGTGATGCTGCAGAACACAAATTAAAATTTACTTGAGAATCAAAGTCATGCAAGTTGACAGCTTGCAATGAGGATACCCGCTATGGTTATCACTTTCAGCAATTATTACTTAAAGATGCGGTATCTTCTATTGTTTGTTTCTGATCATTCAGTTTCAGAGATAATTTTGAAAAGGAAGAGATAACATAATTATTTAGATGTAAAGCATCAGGCATTCGAAAAGTATTGTCACATTATAGCACCTATGAAATGTGTTTTGATTTTTTAATGCGACCATTTGACAATTGGTTTTATTTAAATTATTTCATTACGTCACTGTATTGAGCTATAATTTTCACGTGAATACCGACACTGATTTGAAGAATAACATCTCAATGAAATAACAGTGTTTTGGTAACACTCATGCATGCTGCATTTCCGTACAACAGGAAAAAATCTTCAATTTCTAAAATGAAACAAAACGCAACTCCACCAAAAGATGAAGTTCAGCCAAGTCAAGCCATCTGAAATCACGCCAATATTCTCTGAACTTTGACCTCTTTGAATTGATTGCCCAAATTCTTGATAGTACACACTTACTTTGTCACCAAAAAATGCAAATGGGCAGAAAAGATCAGAGGTCAAGTGCTAGATTATATTTGACATTAAATGTACATGCTAGGGGTGAATTATTATAGACAGGGACACATATCGAAAAGTCACCACATATCCACACTCACAAATAGTTGAACATGTTTTATTTAATCTGAGTAGCTGAGACGCTCACCTTTCATAGCATTTCCAGGTGTAATATGCTATTGTAAATGGAGAAATGATGAAAATGGCCACACACTGACTCACTTGTCGACAGAGTCTGTCAACATCTTGGGTGATTCTCTGATCTCTAAAATAAAATGACAACATTCTGTTGAAATGCACACAAGATACAAAAAATGTATTTCTCTCTGTTTTTTCATCATTTCATTTCTTGGAAATTTTGACATACAAACTTTTCATCTATGAATTTTCTAAATTGACGACAGTCCTGTATATTGTATTATTTCAGAAAGACCTTGAACTGTACCAGCAACTTTTCCATTGTGTGTTAATGAATTATGCAATAACACTTCATTTCCAGTGTTTTGTCATACATGTAAACGCTGTCATGACCACAACAAAACCATTTATGAAACAAGTTGGCTATATATTTTATTCTCATACTTACACGTTATCAACTTTTTCTTGAAGTACAACATTGAGCTGGTAATAAATGAACTTCTGGAAGTACTTCTTGTGCAACAGTCTCGTCAAATAGTGCCTCCAAAAGATGTATAAAACATCACACAAGTACTGATTGGCGCTCTTTGCCTGAGAAATAAACGTCAAACATGAGCATGATCAAAATGAGGAAGATAACAAAACTGATGTACTCATATGTTATTTTACCTTTCAAAACCAAAGTTTAGAATAACCCAATCTGTTTGCAATGGGGTGGGTGAAACTGTATGCGGGAAAAAAGGGATGACATTGAGAAAGGGGATGACATTGAGTAACTTACATTGAGTAAGATATAAATCAGGGTTTATTCTTACTGTGAGTTAGGCCATAACAAGAAATGTTCTTGTTTCTAATTCTAGTGCACATCAATGTAGACAAGCCACATCCGCCATTACTTTCTTCTCGTTTTCTCGATTGCTTGAAGTAAAATTGAGGACGGAAAATACAATGGGCTATACATGGTAGAAAATATCTCCAAGATTACTGATACACAGTGTACAGTCATGGACTATGAACTTACTGTATGTTGCTGTGTGTCACAATTTCTGACAGAAGCATGGGCTCTCTCAGATTCAAGTTAACATTCCTGTTTTACTATTTGCGTGTCACTGCATCATTTTGGCATTTTGGTGCTGCAAAAGTCCTTGTTAATTAAAAGGACATTGTCAATTGTAACATAGCATGGCTCTACTGAAGGTAGAGAATCTTGAAATGTGAAAATACAACCTGTACCATTGTCTTTAGTGCAAAATCTGTTGTCCAAGCACATATTTTAATGAAGTCGTGTTGTTACAGCGTTTTCAAGTCATTGCTGAATTCTTTTCAATAAATGTTAATCAATTAGACGCACATATCTGGATTTGAAAGACAGTGCTTTGAAGCCTCAACAATAAATCTTGTGACTTGTCAGAAAATGTGGCATCACAGTATACACTGTCTGTGCCAAAACACACTAAACATATCACTCCTATTTCACATGTGTTAAGTCAAAGTGCTATTTACATTAATGATAGGAAATTTTTTGATTTCATTTAAATGCACCGACAAATTCACATTTGAAGTGATATCTGCATTGCATCAGCCCTCTTGTGAATGGTGATGTATATTTGTAGAAGACACTTAGCCAATATTTATATTGTAGAAAACTGACAGGTACGATGTACATTGTCTGAAAAGTTCAGGTCAGCCGATACCACATCACCCCATATCTAAATTCTAATATCTCATTCTTCGTTAAATCATGCAGTATATTTACTTAGAGTTTTGCTATCTCACGTCAGCTCCATTCACAGGTTTGTGTAACTGCTACAAAATGCTGTGTTATATATCACTATAGGCCTGATTATTTACATTTCTTGAACTGATTATCAATGAACTTTGCTAGATGCATACAAAACGAGCAAAAGCTTCCTCAATAAAGACAATATTTATATGGAAAGAGTATATAATGGAAATAAAGTCGACAATACTCCAATCAGGGAAGGAAATGTTATGATATATATATATATATATATATATATATATATATATATATATATATATATATATATATATATATATATATATGATATATGTATGTGTGTGTATGTGTAATAGAAGATTAAGATACTTGCGGTAGCTACAGCAACGATGAGAAATAACGACCTTGGCACTAATATCTTGAAGCCTTCATGATCTTTCTCTCCGAGAACAGCATAGTATTGACTGGGGATTAAACCAACCCAGTACACTATAAATTGTTCTGGAATAAGAAAAGACTATCACTATGCTATGTATCATATCATCCGGGTGACATATCTTGTATTATCAAAGTCAGTGCAATTCAGCCGATCATATCTGATATAAATTTGGTGATACCCTCTGTTCAGTGTTCTCTCACTTTGGACTGACTTAATAACCTCAAATTTACACTACAAGTTCCCGTAGTTTTCATGTGCATGTGCCACCATGCAGATGACATCACACGGTTACCATCTATCAGGCTGAACGGCTAGAACATATAAAAATATACTACCCAATAGAGCTGAACACGATTTCAGGTTTGCTACTCAACATAGCTGCACGCGCGCCACATCGAACACTCCTGCTTGAAATTTATGGACAAATTTTGTTGTTGCATGCGTGGCTGTTGTTGCAGTAAGTAGTTTGAGCCATAAATTAATGTGACTTTTATTATCCATTGTAACTCTACCAGATTTAACTTTCGTTGTTCTTGTGGAAAATGCATACAAATATTTAATTTTGCATATTAAATAAAGAAAAATGACATCATTTGTGATCAGCGCTATCCAATATATATATACAGAAAATTATGAACTTTATTACTTATCTGATAACTTCGTACTAATGTAAGTACCTTTTATAGTTTTTTTGTCTTACCTGTCAGAGCCACTACAAGAAGTAGCATGAATAAGAAAAAACTTGATGATTTTACCCTCGGAAATATTATCTTACAAATCCGCCAGAATCTCTTCACAAAGAGCCAGTCACATTTGTAACTAATACATAAGAGACAGGAAGAGAGAGTTCATGATGAAAAGTCGCTCTCTTCAAAAACCACAGTGTACACGACTGAAATATCACATTTACAAAAGGAAGTATCAACCAATTTCTCCAGGCAAACTGTGAAAATCATTTTATCAAACAAGATAGAGATTTACTGTGTGTGTGCTCAAGATCTAACAATTCCTCTCTGGTAGAACCATTTTGACTTTTTTTTGTGTAATTAATAAGAAGGAATTGCGGTCATAACGCTGGTATTAGATCGGCCAACGAAGATTTGAGTTCCTTGCGAGCTTGCAGCACTGCCTTGTTTACTGCAGTGATTCCTACACAATGGAAGACCTTGAGGTCACGAGCTCCTTGGCACACGCAAAACATTGGCACAAGACAAGCCCTACATACGTAAGAGACAGAGCCAGCAGAGTAGAGTTAGCGCAAGTGGCTGTTGTAAATGTAATACTGTCACCATTGAATCGGTACAAGCATTATAAGTTACGATTGGCAAGGTCAACCATAGGCGCGCGGGGTGTTCAGTGTACAGTAATGCAAATACGGGAAGATCTGACGTGGTTTTCCTTTTCTTCTGTTCATGCATATAAGACTCTAGAAATTCTATGATGTATGTTACACCGGACATCCCATGTGATGATGTGGCTGTGATTTCGACTGAAGGTATGCTCAGAAGTGAAACGCTGCCGCGCTGTTGTAACTTGTAAGCTGATATTATAGTTCTAAAAGCACGGGATTTCTAACCAAACGATTCACTTCACTTGATCTACTGAATGCACTTTCAAATTTGACTCGCGCACTCACCTTTTAGCAGACGACCTAGCGGAGCACGCAGCCATGCTTACTCGTCAGCTGGTTGCGAGGTCTGTGAGCCTGGGCTTGACGTTCACAGTCACAGTTGCGTGTTCACAGTTTCATCGTCGGTGGCGCACTACGTTCAGACACATGAAACAAATCAAGAAATACATAACTCATCTGCTGCGCCGCCGCCTCGGCCTGGGATGCAGCTCCGGCTCTGGATCCTGCTCTGGTATGCCAGCCTGTTTACAAACCAGCTACACGTAAGTATACCGTGTTCACAACGGAACCGTGCTTGAAACTTGCCAAGTTCTGCGGGGCAGAGTGCACCTTTCAAAACTGAACCCGTTGGGCTTACTTCAGCCCAGCTGTAGTATTGTAATGTAACTTGTAGACAATCGCGTATCTTTGTGTCTGCTCCTACACTGTATCATGTGTACAGTCCAGATGAATCGAGCTACTTTGATATGAAAACATGCTACAACGAGGTCCTACTTTAATTTGTAAACGCGCCATAACACAGCGGGTTCGCACTATTTCCAGTTTAAACAACCTTGTTCTCAGACCTGGTAGCGAGCTTTAGACCACGACACAACTGCCACTAAAGTTCCACCTTCAGCAAGGCACGTCTCAAGACGACATCGTTTGCAATGGATGGCACACAAGACACAGCAGGGATGAGGCAAAGGCAAATCGGCAGGGAAGGCGAAAAGAAATCGCAAATGTTTGGGTCTATGGAACAATCTGTCGACAACGCCGACCACACACCTGGCGATCACACTACGATCGCACACGTGCATGCAGGGTATGTAATGCAGTGAGTTTTCACGGTAAATCTTTCCATGGATGTACATTTACATCCATGATCTTTCGTATCTGAGCTGCAGTCACGGACCGTGCCGCAGTATAAGATAAATTAAGATTCTAGTTTGATTTAGCTGTATAGAGTTTTTAAATGGCCTATATTTACAATTCATTGGTAATTTATTTTTTTATACATTTACACATATGAAGTTGTTACGTAGGCTTACTATTTTAAAAACTCAAGACATCTTTTTATTTCTTTAAAAAAAATTATGACATCGTTTCCACTGATCTTGCGGAGATGAAACAAATAGCAAACGAGACATGATTTTAACATCTCCATTACAACAGGTTACAACAAGTGAAAATAACAAACTACAGTGTAATTAAAAAACCTTCAAACTGAGCCACCAATTTTTTCAGAAGTGTTACAAGAACACACTATTGTTGAAAGGCCTCAACAAAAATAACAATTATACATTAATATTTTCTTCGTTTTCTTTTTTATGATTAAACAATGTATATGTGTGAAGATGACATTGTTCACCCTATTGTCCCGTGTACCAATGCAGCTACACTCAATGGTTCACATAATTTTTTTCTAATTTATGTTCACTTTCAGATTTTTTTCCTGTCAAAGTGTTGTCCTGATCGTTGTAGTGGCTGTGGCTGTCACCGCTCTCATAGTAATTTTATTGCCGTCACCCATTAAACCCAAAGCATTCAGGTAACTGTTTAGCAATCTGGTAAATCCCATTCATCAGTGGCCACTGACATTTGCATATAAACTGTCGTTATTTTCCAATATTCCAGTAGGGTGCTCCGTTTTTGTCATTAAAAATAATAGGCTCATAATAACAGTGTGTTAGTCTGCAAAAGGCTAATAAACTAGTTAATGGGGATGATTTAGATGAATTGCTACACTTTGCTACCAGTGATTGGTTTATCAACTGATCACAGAACATTTTTTTACCAAAATGTTGCACGAATATTGACACCGTTCCATTCTCATGTCCTGAAAGTAGAGTCTTCAAATACTTCGTATTTTCTTTGTCATGTGAGCAAATTCAACTCTATTTCCACGTCAGACTTGTATCAAGTAAACAATGAGTGTTTTCGCCACTTTGTTTTCATAGAATATTGACAGTAATTATCTTGCCAGAACAAGAACAGATGTGCAGGTATTTACAGTACCAAGATCTCTCAAGCAAAACCATTAATTAGTTATTGTAACAATGTTAACATCTGTAGTTTGAACACAAATATTTGACTCTGTTTAAAATTCCCTCTCTGTATGATGTTTCAGTATTCCCGATCCACCAGAATTTGTGGGAGCACTAGCGCCAAATAAGAAATTACAGAGGGCCAAGAGACTCTTTGAAGGGGTCTTACAAGGTCCTGAATCAATGGACCAGCATAAAGGTAAGTAATTCTTAGAGTGTGGGTGCATGAAACACTGAACCTTCAGTATGGCCAAAGTAGATAAATTCTTTGTTTTGCATCTGTTTTTGGAGTTTTTCAGGAAACTAAAAATTCAAATAGAATTCCACCATTGACAGTAATCTCTCCTGAAACTAAGCCAGGACTCTTACATGGCAGCAAATACTTCTTAGCAGAAGTCATTTAACAACCATTTGGATGATGTAGTTAGGTAAAACAGTATGGCCTGGAAGCATATAGTCACAGGAATGTGCATATCGTATGCCAAACTGTCAAATAAATTTGGCACTTATTTTTTTGTTCATGTTTATTATGGGTGTTTTTTAATCGCTCACCCACCTACCCTTCAGAATATTGAGTGGATGTATAACAAAGACTTTATGTACTTTGGCCTGAAATGTTTTCACAGATTGTACAGACCTGCAGTCTTTTCATCACAATAAAATTTCAGTGAGAATGTTCATTTTGGCATGATTAACAAGCAAAACACAAACTTTTTCAGCTTGAACAAAAAGTCATTTGCGAAGACAAAATTTAGAATTATTGCCACTGTTTGATTTTTGTGATTAAGCTTCCCTGCCAATGGCACTACATGCTTATATCTTGTACAGAATAACCCAACTATCCAAACATGCCTCACCTGTTCAATGATGATGATCACTTATATCTTTATAAAGGGCTGTATTGAGTTAATTTTAAACCACAGTGCATGTATCACCCTGTGGCATTTGTACAGAATGCACAATACCCCACAACAAAATACATCCGTTCAGCCAAATTTTGGCCCAAATGTGTGACATTATGCAATGTGGCTGATGTATACAATGCAAGATCCGAGGTACATGAATATTCCACATTGATTAAGGGTCATTAGCATAGAATTTTACTACCGAAACAATGCTCATTAATGTAATCTGCATATTTGAATATCATTATACCTCGCATCTTGCACTAATAGGGCTGATGGAGAGAAAAGATCAAATACAAATGAAAAAAGTGCAATAGAGACATTTGTAGTGACTTATCGGAGCACTGATATAGCTCTATCATCAGACAGTCCTTTCCATAATTTGTTTAGTATGTATGGTGCTATTTATAATTTTCCCCTGAATCAGCTTATTCAAGCTGAATGAAATTGAGTATTATGAGGTGTTACTGCCACAGAGAGTTCAAGTTCAGAATAGTTCTCTGACCCTGTCAAATCATTGTCAAATATCAAAACTTGAGAACATATCAGTGGCGATTCACCCGATCCTTTATTCTAATGTTGGGCATTGTCGCTGAAAAACAGATCTGTAGAACTGCTGATATATTCTCTTTTCTAAATTGCAACGTTGGCTCCATCTGTAGAACACATATATAGTCATACTGCCAATATTCCTAGCCTCACTGCCCATGCTGAAAAGGACTTATAATTACACAAATATTTCCTAAGCATTCAGTTCCCATCAACAGATGACATGTGGAAAGCACATGTTGGAAACTAAGGCAGCATATTGCAGTAAATACTATTGTTACGGGGCCTCAGTGTTTTGTCAATGGCAGGTATGACGTCATGATGAAGTCACCATTTCTTGGATGTTGCCAAAACTGACTCTTGTATTAAATCAGTATATTCTTCTGTTGCTGCCTGAATGGTAAACTAGTTCGACAGCTTCTGTACGCACCAAGAAATAAATTACAGGCCATGACATTTTATTGAGCTGCTTTTATTATGTTAGCAGAAATTCAGAAGATTTTCAGGCCTGTTTTCATGATTCCCTGGTTCAGAATGCAAAAATCCTATTCATAAGCATGCTGTTTTGTCACAGCAACTTGTTGTCATGCATCAGAATATCTTACAAATTCTGGCCTTTCTTTACCAACAGGTGTCATATACACAGGTACTGCAAATGGAAATATAATGAAACTCACCGGTGACGAGTTGGAATATTTTACATCATTCGGAAAGGAGCCGTGTGGTGAGCAAGAAAATCCAGAAATAATAAATGCTTGTTAAGATTCATGATAAGCGTTATTTCCCATTAACATTACCATGGCGGTGTTTGTAAAACAGCATCTATTTATTTTATTCATAACAGCAGATTGAGGGTGATTCTTTCAAGGATGAATGTGCACATTAAAAACTGCAGGCACCATCATGAAAAATTTCCCCGGACTATTGTGTCTTACATAGATTGGACAAAATCAAGTGTTTATATCAGACAAGGCGATGTATTTGAAAGCAAAACACTGAAGAAATCACTTGTTCCCTTTCACTCAAGTATTTTGATCTCTCGCTGTTATTTGTCTGGACTTACCTTGAACCCACAGTTGAAGGAGAGTCTATAGAGGTAAATAGATCAGTCTCTATGTATTATATCGGAAGCTATCCAAAACAAACAGTGCAATCTGTTGGCTTATCTGCATGGGCTGTTACAGAGAAATGCATAATCACCGCCGTATTGTACAACTGTTTGAAAAAACAACAACATATAAGGCCAAAAAAAATAATGGGTTTGTTTCTGGTCATTGACATGTGGCAAAAATGATGCGGTGACGCGATTTTTTTTTCAATTTTTTTTTTATTTTGGCCGGAATTTGATACATTTTCCCCTTTTTTCCATAGGAGCAAATGAAAAACAGGAAAAAAAAGAGTTGACGCGCACACTTTGTTGCGCGCGCTGACCAGAAACAAATTAATTTTTTTTTTTGGCCTAACTCAGATTGGATTTATCAGTACTTTTCACAATATAAAAAAAAACAGTGGTGTACAATGTATGATGATGTGGAGTCACACTAATACATGTACTACAGAGAACCAACAGCAGACTATATTCTGATATTTGTGGAAGGGTGTTTCGCAAATACATTTTTCTAAATGGTCAAAAAAGAATTTATCCAAGTCTCTTTGCTTGGTGGGAGAACTCATGGAGTTCTAATTCTCATGTTAAGATCATGCGAGTTAAATTTTCATATCAGGATCCAGATATTCTTGATTGAATTATTAGAACTAGCATATCATGAGGAACAGATTCAAGTCGATAGATAAACAAACAAATGATGATTATAAACATTTCTGGTATATATAGCTTTTTACTGGATTTAAGAACTCATATTATAACTATACCAATCAACAAATTGTCTTTGAAGGTGTAGGTTTATGTCTAATGAATGGATGTGTATTCAGCTCAGAAACTGAAAAATCAATGTTGAATTTGTCTTCTAGGTGGCCAAGAAAATGAACATACATGTGGCAGACCACTGGGAATTAGAATAAATGAAAATGGTACAATGTTTGCAATTGATGCGTATAGGGGACTGTTTCAGGTCGATACAAAAACAGGTAAATGTTTTCTCTGTTTTTTAGCCTCGCTGTCAGCAGCGCGGAGTTAATATGATAGGTGGATGTGTGGTGGCATCCATCGTCCGTTGTCCATCAACTTTTTATATTCCAAGCATCTTCTTCAAAATGGCCGGTCATATTCCTTTAATATTTGGAGTGCAGGTCCCAAAGGATGACCTTAATCAGATTTGTTCAAATTATGATGAAATAAGCAAATTTGTAGTTTTGAGGCTAATTTTATATTTTTGAGCAAAAATCTTCTTCTCATAACGTATGGCCTGACAGCATTAATATTTGGTATACAGGTCCCCAAGGATGACCTTATTTAGATATTTTGAATTGTGATGAAATATCCAAATTTGTATTTTCAAGGAATTTTTGTCATTTTTGGTCAAAACGTTTTTTCACTAAAACCTTTTGTCTTATAGCTTTGATATTTGGTAAACAGGTTCGCAGGGATGATCAAAATATGATATATTCAAGTTATGATGAAATTTACAATTTTGTATTTTTTGGGCAATTTTTGCCGTTTTTGGTCACAAAATTTGTTCCTAATTAACTAAAAGTGATATATTGAAATTATGGTGGAATCAGCGATTTGGCATTTTTTGCAATTTTTGCCATTTTTGGTCAAAAAATTTGTTTCTCAAAAACTACTCATATAGCATTGATATTTGGTTGACATATTCTTAGGGATGACATGTTCAAATTACAATGAAATCTTCAATTGTGTATTTTTGCAGCTATTTTTGCCATTTTTGGTCAGGCCATCCTAAAATGAGCTATCAAAGATTTCCATCTTCATCAACACATGTGTCACAAAAAGTTATTCTCTACATAACACAGTGGAGTGCTATCAGCTGTTAGGTCACTGTTCGCATCAGAGGTCCCTTCCTTAGATTCAGTATGAGGAAAAGTTTTGACCTCAGTAAAATCATCACACTGTTGCTGAAAATTTCATACTGGTATATGCCAGCCATTGCAAATGTAATTACGGTCAGAATTAGTGTCTGAAAACAGAGGCAAGGCTTTTCTCTCACTCAAACTCAGTCAGTTTTCACCCAAAGTGAGGCTATCTGTAGCAGTTGGACAGATCAAGCAATGAAATGACCCATTTACACTTTAAAGGTATAAGAAAACTTCTGATGATATATTTTACCTATAAAATGTTCTTTTGTGAAATGAAGCATTGCCATTGACACCGCAGTATGCAAACGGTATGTTGGGATTATCTCACTGATGCTCACTTGATGACCTACATGTAAGCCCTCTAGAGTTATCACAAGACAATGTTTGTAACAAGCCGTTATGAATTTGTAAATGTTACTGGTATGATTGCTGCTCAGGTGACACAGCAACTCTAGTCTCAGCGGGCGCTCCCATAGAGAAGAAAGCACCGAAGTTTTTAAACGATTTGGACGTTCAGAAAGATGGGATCATCTATTTCACAGACTCTAGCTACAGATGGCAAAGAAGAGAAAACAGATATGCGGCATTAGAGGGAGGAGAGTGCGGAAGGTATGTGTGTTTCTTCCTATACCAGCATGGTAAACTGGTAAATTTTAATTTACAATATGTACACTAGGTAACTATGAATTTACAGCATTACAGTGGATAACTATTGGTTGAGATGGGTCCTCCAGAGTCACATGCAATCCACAGTATACTCCAAAACAAACCCTAAACTAAGTCAAGGGTTTACCATGACACCAATCTGTATTGTTGATGTAACTTTAAAAAATTGAAAGAGAGTCACTTAGGATATTGCATTCATCACTTTAAAATCAAAGGTGGACAATGTTTTACCCCCAGAGTAATTTCAATACCCGAGTCTTTTGAATGAATGTCCCCAGCCCTCAAAAAAATAAGAAGCAGCTCCAGTGGTCCCTTATTCTCAGTAGATCTTGAAAACACGTTTGTGAGTCAGGCTGGGCATGCGATTCATGCGAATGGGTTTCAATTATAGTCTACTTTCACATACTGAGGATGTCATTTTAATGAAAACTATGAAAATTGGTAAAAGTTAAAAATACTGGGGCTTGAAATACTGTGATCTGCTCTCTTTATTATTATGACTTGTGTAGACATTTGAGATACAGAGAGAGTTACAATAATAAGCATCATGTGTTTTCCAATCTTTTGTATACATTAGGTATTTGTGTAACAAAACTCTATAACAAAACTACTCAACTTGAAAAAGAAATTAAATAGGCACATTTTGTTTTCGCCCACAGGTTGCTATGGTATAACCCAGTAACAAGAAAAGCAAAAGTCTTATTGAAAAACCTTCATTTTCCCAATGGTGTACAACTTTCTCCTCAACAAGATTACTTGCTGGTATCAGAAACCAGCAGGGCTAGGATACTCAAGTAAGTCTATTCCTAAACATGACCAAAGTTCCTGTGTGGTTTGTACAAAAAATCTGTAGGGGGACTTTAATTTTGATCTGTCTCCATCAATGCATCCAATGATTCTTCCATCTGCAGGGTGTTCTAACTCGGGACTCAACCAATTCCCGGTTCTGTCCAAAGTAGATCGAATACACCAGATCATGTATATACCAGAACTGACTTGCTGCAAACTGCAAACTTCTCCATAAAGTCTTGTTATAACATTGCCATAGAAGTTGCACAGGGGCAGACAAGGTATTTTGTCCCTCTGGAAACAATGCTTACTCTTGAGATCGTGTAGGAGGCGCTGCGTGCTGTATTCAACTTCATGCACAATGGCTTGCCAGTGGAAGATGATAGACATTTGGATTTTTGAATCTTTACAGATACAATTTGAAAGGTCCAAGGAGCGGCAAAGTGGAAACGTTTGCAGAGAACTTGCCAGGCCTCCCCGACAACATACGGAGGAGTCAGGGTGGTGGTTACTGGGTTGGCATAGCCTCAGTAAGAAGCTCAAAATTCTCATTGTATGATTTCATGACTACAAGACCGTGGCTACGATCCATCTTTACCAAAGTAAGTGATTTGCAATCAATCTGTATTATTTGCATATTTCAATAGCAATGGATATTTAAATATGTAAATTTATCAATCTGTGATAGAACAAACTTGAAAATCCCCCATGATACCATGTTATATCAGAGGAGGACAAATGATCAACTGTGTGAAATTTCTTGTGTAATATTCCAAGATTGTACATTCTCTGTGACTCACTTTGTAATGGTAGCATTTCTACAAAATCGGCATCTTGTTTTGTATTGTCTTTGCCTGTTCCTACCAGAGTGAAATCTCCAGAACAGTGGCTAAGTTAGACTCAAAGATCCGTCACTTGAGGGCGCTCTCTACATCAGAGGGGGTATAGACAACACCCTTGAGCGATGAATCTTTCAGTCTATAGGAAAGAATGATCTCAAACTTTATCATGTGATGAGTTCTACAAGAGATGGTACTCCCAGAAGACAGTCTAATTCACCTTTATTTATTTTATATTTTGTCGCAGTTAGTGACTTATGTCATTCACAGTTACGGTAGCGTGTGCCTCGAAAGTGAAAGACTTAAACTTTTGTTTGAACTTTCCTGAATGAAACTTTAACCATTCTCTTACAAATAAAAATAAGGAGACATGGATTGCATGAAAGACTGTGTAGACAATGTAGACAATGGTCAATAGAGGCTGCTGTAACATGAAGATTCCAATTTTTAATGAATGTGAAAAATTGCAATTTTCAACATTCCGTATGAAAATTCCAATTTTCAATGGAAGTGAAGAATTGCAATTTTCAACATTCTGTATTGAATTCAGAATAGAATTGTGAGTTATAAAATGAATTCAGAATAGGATGTTGAGTTTAAAAATTGAATTCAGAATATTAAAATAGAAATTAGTAATTTTGGAATAGATTGGGCCCCATAGGCCCCAGAGTGAACCTAGCAAATAATGAAGTAAGCCATTCATTAAACAAGTGCTTTTTTGAGTTGGCATCTGGGTAATTCTATTCTAGCTTCTCATTAGAATAATGATTTCCACATCTCAGGATAACTTTTCTGATTAAATCCCCAAAAAGAGAAATGAAACCAAGTTGTATATTTCCATCAAATAAACCAGAGTACTTTCATTTCACACAGTTGTTCGACGCTGAAACTATGATGAAGTTTCTGCCACAGTATGGTCTGGTGATTGAACTCGACGAAGATGGACAAATCATCCAGAGCTTACACGATCCAACGGGAGAGGTTGTTCCATCTGTCAGTGAGGTGCTTGAATCAACAACAGGGCAACTTTATCTCGGCTCCTACTATTCTCCATTTATTGCAAGGTTGGACTTGTAGTGACCAGATTTTATTCAAGTCAGATATGTTGACTTTTCTTATGATAGTTTATGTTTTGCTGTTCAGGTTACATCAATTCAGTTTGGCAATGGAATGTTTGCAGGGAAAGGCCAGAGAGTAAAAATATGTTGTTCCTCAGAATCGCTGCTTCAACTTTAGCCAATGTGGAATTTTTTTTGGCATTGCAGCAAATATGTACTTCTGCATTGCAATTATATTGAGCTTTATGGGTTAGTTTCTCAAGTTTTTGTGTCTGCAGGACTTTGAATGAGACTTGTGTGTGCAGACCAGGCAGAATGACCGTCAACAAGTTGAGTGGCATCTGTATTTTCAGTGGTACAACGCAATGGGTATTGACTTTCAACTGTAATATCCTAGTTTCATGATGGTCAGTGCATCATGGGTATTAATTTGATCACCGGCATTTCAATGTGATTGCCACCAGTTAGTCCCAATGACATTGCTCTGCAGTAGTTCAGATGATACACTCAGGGACTTTGTTCAACAATTAAGTGACATATGATAAAAGGTGCATCGGTTTTGAACAAGAAGTGCACTGAAAGCATGAAAATTCATCATGATGAAAAAAACGCATGGTTGCGTCGATGTCGAGCTTGGTTGGAGGTGTCCATCTGCAATGGATTCAACATAAAGTTAATCATGTCCAGTGTTTGTCTATGTGTGTGCAATCATTCAACAATCGGGTGAATGAAAAATCAAAAAGCTCAAATGTTAGACTCCACTTTGAGGACGTTAAAGGACAATACTACAGTTGTTTTACTTTTTTGGGGCATTTTTACCATCCTCTTTGATTATAGGGAAATGATCAGAATTTGTTCTGTCAACTCTGCCTGTATATGTAATGTCTCTATTATTGTGGACAGTTTGTAAAATCTAGACTCGAGGTCATAAGTAACAGTGTAACGAGTGGGAGATATTGCTGATTTGTAAAAAAAAGATAAAAAAACTTGCTCACCGCCTTTGCAGCTTTGCCACAAAAAAAATCCAAGGAACAACGAATTTTTCTTCTCTCTGGCCTAAAATCGCATTTTTTTGGCATTTGCTTTGGGATATTTGTCAGTACTTATCTTTTCACACCAATGTGCCAGTATGCAAAGTAAAAGACTGCGAAGGTTGACAATTTTGTACTTACAGCATCTGGGAGTCAAGGTCAATGATATGGGACATTAGTTTTGTAAATTTTGTGCCGTTTGAAAAGTAATTTACACATACATTGGTTAAAAGTAGAAAACTTGTTTAAAGAGCAGGCGACAAACGACTGCTTCGTTCAGCCCTCGGATGCAACAGAGACAGAAAACAATGATGCATGTGTATGCCCTCCAGCTGAAGACATTTCTCAACTCCTCGGCCTATTCAGGAATTTCTTGAAATTTCTTTGTTTCACTGCGACTTGTATCAGCACACATAACTTGTAAAGCTCTCTTGCATCAAGGTGAACATTCTTGAGGCAGTGATATGTCAATTTAGCTCAGAGTGGCAATGTGGATAACACAGTTTCTGATATTTACTGAAAAGTTATGGCCAGAGTTGCTCTCACCAACTCTTGAACCATGGCTTACAGTGTGACAAGGGTTTCTGTGACCCTTGTATCTTGCAATATCAAGAATATGGGTTCAAAGTTGAATTTTAGGTGTTTCATGATGGCAAATAACAATAACACTGACTTTTATTGCTCTTTTTAAAGTGGATGTGTGTAGAAATCTGACAAGGAAAATATGGCAATATATCTTCTGTGTACTGTCATTATATGATTTTGATTATGTATATTTTGGGGTTTTATGGGGATTATTAAGTCTGAAATACTAAAGAAAGCTTTAAAACTGAACACACGTGCCTCCTCCCACCTCCCACTTCATCTGCAATGAAGAGAATAACCTATACTCCAACCCTGATGTCTTTTTATCTCTCTTTTTACCACAAATAAATTATGTAAATTGCACTCATTTTCTTTCGGTGGATGGCAAAACTTCCTAAATACCTTCTCCATTTTATACTGAAAGGTAAGGCAATTTTGGTGAGGGTACACTGTGATGCCTTCTCTGTGGCTTACAGCAAAGCAATAGTAAAGACGTCCATGGGTTGGTTACCTTTCCATCTCTGAAGGGGTAAAGTTATTCAGAAAATAGGCCAAAGGTCAGTTTTGAATTTATTTAAATTAGCAAAGAGTAAATGATTTACACATATTGTGCAATCAGTGATGCAATACAGTTAAAGTTTCGTTTATATTTTCATGTGATTTTCAAAACTGCAATAGAAGTGTGATAAAGCTTAATGTCATCCACCTACAGGTATTTTTTTTTTACTGTAGTGCAATGATGAATGAATACTAGCCAGCCCGCATACTTTTTACTGTAGGTTTTAATACAGGAATTAAGTTGAGGGCATTGAAAGAACACTTTGCAAGTTTGTATGTGAAATGGATGGTTTTGTTGATATGATTCAACAACAGTTGGTTCAAAACGCGCACAGAAATGATATGTCAGTTTGTAATGAGAGTTCTGCGTGATAATTAGTATTATTTGTACTGGAAATTTCACTTCATGCCTATTTGCACAACTCTGTCATATCAATGCAGCACATGATAGTGCAATATCATCCAGGTTCAGCTATGATTTTTTTTGTTTTCGAGGTGCAATCATGAACACAGACCAGCTAGCTTTATTAGCACAGTAGATCTTTTTTGGAATTAAGTAATGTGGAATTAAAAGAACATTTGTAATTTCCTGTGTGACTATTGTGGTGTTAAAGTATGTGTCATGTGTGTATTTGGTTGTGTGAGCCTACAAAAGTTCGCTTGCAGACCCAAAAATATTGTGTTAGCGTATGATTAGCGACAATTATATTTCGGTTTGAAATTAGAGCTGTGTTAATTGAGACATACAGTGAAAATACATACCATTCTCCTCAGAAACTATCATGATAGCGCCCTCAACGTTAAACAATGGATGAGAGGATGGAAAGTCATGGATAATTTTATAATGATCTCTAGTACATAAAAAAATTCCTAAATAATATCTTGTGACTCGGAAGAAATATAGAAAAGTACGAAATAAAAGAACCAACGACGAACTACACAAAAGCACAGTTATTCCTAGTCCTAAAACGAAACACCAGTTCACTGTTCAACAAAAACCCTGTATAAACAAAATATAGAATCGACATGGAATCTGTGTCCACCATGAATGGTAGATTTGTTCAACTGTACATAAAGGGAACCCGTAGGTAGACCACTTTTGTGTGCTATATTTCGCTATTCACCGTATCGTCCAATCTGACTATCGGATGGCCATTTTGCTGCAAAACTTTTCCATGGCGTTCTAATCTATATTATTCAGAAACCGTCAGCCGGTTTCGATGGAAGAGCTATAAGGCTGCGTTCACAAATAACGATTAGTGGGGCCTGGAGGAATCGCGATTGAAATCTTTTTTTTTTTCAGATCCCCCTCAATCCCCTAGAAAATGCCCCCCTCTATATGATCAAATTTTTTTAAGTCCCCCCCCCCCCAACTATCACAAGCACGCATATTTGTAAAGGATGTGCGCACAGACAAAATAAACACGTATCGCGCCGTTCCGCGGGCAGATGTTCAACATTACCTGTTATTAGTACTTTGTAAAGTCATATTTCTAAGGCAAGTTCTTAAATTGATTCATTTTTAACGCATCAGTGAACAGTCTAATCCAACTGGAGTTAATCCAAATTTGGCAAGGTGAATTGCTCCTGCCGAAGAGCACACAAAATTACGATCATGAGAGAGTATGCAAATTGTGAATTCTGGCTAATTGCCATATTGTAAACAACTGAGCACAGTGACCCATCAAACATTTGTTTCAAAAGTACAAGACATATAAGAGTTAGATGCTACTTAAAACTGACAATATTGGAAGGTTAAGATATTCCATCAAATAAATGTTTTAATCTCTGAAATTTTGAGTGGAATAATGGCAAATTTGGTTAAAAAATAAATTCCAGTTGGTCACATATTTTTTCATTTACTCTTTATTGTTCAAAGTTTTACTTTTGTATTATTTTATGACGTGAATATGAAAATTTAGAAAATTGAACATGGTGACCCCATCTTTTTTCTTTAATATTAAAAGTCTTCTGGTCTTCCATGTGTTGCTCTCTGGTCTAATCTTGTGTACAAGTATGTTTCACTGTCATGAGAGTCACTTGACACAAACTCTTCTTCAACTACCATGTACATCAGAGTCAGATCTGTCTCTGTCACTGTTCAGGTATGCAGTGACAGTGATACTGCAGTAGCAGGGTAGCATCTGATAGTGACACTGCCCGCAGGCAGTAGCTGTATTAACTTTGATAATTTTGACAATATTTTTGTTCAGTTTATACTACTGCGTTCTTGTTCTACTCCCTATACAATCCGTCGTATCGCCCGATGAAACATGGTTTATGTCACTCCAAGTTTAGGGACTGGACACAAATTACAGGGGGGGTGGGCCGGTGTTTTTTGGGGGTGGGTCGCCATTTTTCGCGCAAGCATTTTTGAAGGGTCATAAAATTTTGTGCA
>LD345524.1:72507-84280 GCA_001465055.1 Ptychodera flava
GAAGTTGACTTTAATCGTCGTTAGCAACTGCCATTATTGAGGACCGGCAGTTTTCTGTAAGGACCTGAAGCTTTGGCTTGGTGCAGGTCCTTATGACCTGAAGCTATTTTCTCTTAATTTCGCACACCGGATGAATACATTATATTTCACTTATAAGATGATGAACAAAGCTGAGGATTTTATCACAAAGTTTTCAAGCCTCGTAAGACTTGAAGGAGAATGCATCCTGAATGCATTTATATGATGATCTTTGTAGTTAAATGACTGATTTTTGTTTTTTTCAGGCAAGTTGCATTTCACATTTATGTAGATTTGTTTTATTTGCGACTTTGTTGAAATAAATTCATCTTTTTAAAGAAAGAGCGCCCTTGAGCGATGAATCTTTCAGTCTATAGGAAAGAATGATCTCAAACTTTATCATGTGATGAGTTCTAAAATAGATGGTACTCCTAGAAGACAGTCTAATTCACCTTCACTTATTTTACGTTTTGTCACAGTTTGTGACTTATGTCATTCACACTTACGTTAGAATGTGCCTCGAAAGTGAAAGTTTCCTGAATGAAACTTTAACCATTCTCTTACCAAATCAACAATAAAAATCAGGGGTCATGGATTGCATGAAAGACTGTGTAGACAATGGCCAATTTGTTGTAACATGAAAATTCCAATTTTCAATGAACGTGAAAAATTGCAATTTTCAACATTCCGTATGAAAATTCCAATTTTCAATGAAAGTAAAGAATTGCAATTTTCAACATTCAACATTCAATATGAAATTGCAATTTTCACTGAAAGTGAATAATTGCAATTTTCAACATTCCGTATTGAATTCAGAATAGAATGTTGAGTCGTAAAATGAATTCAGAATAGGATGTTGAGTTGTAAAATGAATTCAGAATAGAATGTTGAGTTGTAAAATGAATTCAGAATAGAATGTTGAGTTGTAAAATGAATTCAGAATAGAATGTTGAGGTGTAAAATGAATTCAGAATAGAATGTTGAGTTGTAAAATGAATTCAGAATAGAATGTTGAGTTGTAAAATGAATTCAGAATAGGATGTTGAGTTGTAAAATGAATTCAGAATAGAATGTTGAGTTGTAAAATGAATTCAGAATAGAATGTTGAGTTGTAAAATGAATTCAGAATAGGATGTTGAGTTAAAAAATTGAATTCAAAAGAGAATGTTGAGTTGTAAAATTGAATTCAGAATAGTAAAATAGAAATTAGTAATTTTGGCATAGATTTGGCACCATAGTACCAAACCCAGAAGTGGCCCTGGGCCTGAGTGTGAACCTAGCAGATAATGAAGTGGGCCATTCATTAAACAAGTGCTTTTTTTTGAGATGGTATCTGTGTAATTCTATTCTAGCTTCTCATTAGAATAATGATTTCCACATCTCAGGATAAATTTTCTGATTAAATCCCCAGAAAGACAAATGAAACCAAGTTGTATATTTCCATCAAATAAATCAGAGTATTTTATTTCACACAGTTGTTCGACGCTGAAACTATGATGAAGTTTCTACCACAGTATGGTCTGGTGATTGAACTCGACGAAGACGGAAAAATCATCCAGAGCTTACACGATCCAACGGGAGAGGTTGTTCCATCTGTCAGTGAGGTGCATGAATCCACAACGGGGCAACTTTATCTCGGCTCCTACCATTCTCCATTTATTGCAAGGTTGGACTTGTAGTGACCAGATTTTATTAAAGTCAGAGATGTTGACCTTTTTTATGATAGTTTATGTTTTGCTGTTCAGGTTACATCAATTCAGTTTGGCAATGGAATGTTTGCAGGGTAAGGCCAGAGAGTAAAAATACAGTGTTCCTCAGAATGGCTGCTTCTACTTTAGCCAATTTGGAATTTTTTTTGGCATTGCAGCAAATATGTACTTCTGCATCGCAACTATATTGAGCTTTATTGGTTAGTTTCTCAAGTTTTTGTGTCTGCAGGACTTTGAATGAGACTTTTGTGTGCAGACCAGAGAGAACGACTGTCAACAAGTTGAGTAGCATCAGTATTTTCAGTGGTACAAAGCAATGGGTATTGACTTTCAGCTGTAATATCCTAGTTTCATGATGGTCAGTGCATCATGGGTATTAATTTGATCACCGGCATTTCAATGTGATTGCCACCAGTTAGTCCCAATGACATTGCTCAGCAGTAGTTCATATGATACACTCAGGGACTTTGTTCAACAAGTAAGTGACATATGATAGAAGGTGCATTGGTTTTGAACAAGAAGTACACTAAAAGCATGTAAATTTATCATGATGAAAAAAACGCATGGTTGCGTCGATGTCGAGCTTGGTTGGAGGTTTCCGTCTGCAATGGATTCAACATGAAGTTAATCGTGTCCACTGTTTGCCCATGTGTGTGCAGGCATTCAACAATCAGGTGAATGAAAAATCAAAAAGCTCAAATATTAGACCCCACATTGAGGACGTTAAAGGACAATACTGCAGTTTGGGGCATTTTTATCATCCATGTTTTTGCAGATTTTTGTCTTCCTCTTTGAGTATAGGGAAATGCTCAGAATTTGTTCTGTTAACACTGTCCGTAATGTAATGTCTCTATTATTGTGGACAGTCTGTAAAATCTAGACTCAAGTCATATATTGCTGGTTTGTAAAAAAAAAAAGGGAAAAAATTGCTCACCACCTTTGCAGCTTTGCCAAAAAAAATCCTAGGAACAATGATTTTTTTCTCTCTGGCCTAAAATCGCATTTTTTGTCATTGCTTTGGGATATTTGTCAGTACTTATCTTTTCACACCAATGTGCCAGTATACAAAGTAAAAGACTGTGAAGGTTGATAATTTTGTACTTACAGCATCTGGGAGACAAGGTCAATGATATGGGATGTTAGTTTTGTCAATTTTTAGCCATTTGAAAAGTAATTTACCCCTACATTGGTTAGAAGTAGGAAACTTCTTGAAAGAGCAGGCGACAAACGACAGCTTTGTTCAGCCCTCGGGTGCAACAGAGACAGAAAACAATGATGCATGTGAATGCCCTCCAGCTGAAGACATTTCTCAACTCCTCGCCCTATTCAGGAATTTCTTGAAATTTCTTTGTTTCACTGCGACTTGTATCAGCACACATAACTTGTAAAGTTCTCTTGCATCAAGGTGAACATTCTTGAGGCAGTGATGTGTCAATGTCAAGAGTGGCAAAGTGGATAACACAATTTCTGATATTTACTGAAAAGTTATGGCCAGAGCTGCTCTCACCAACTCTTGAACCATGGCTTACAGTGTGACAAGGGTTCCTGTGATCGTTGTATCTTGCAATATCAACATTATGGGTTCAAAATTGAATTTTAGGTGTTTCATGGTAGCAAATAACAATAACACTGACTTTTATTGCTCTTTTTAAAGTGGATGTGTGTAGAAATCTGACAAGGAAAATATGGCAATATATCTTCTGTGTACTGTCTTTATATGATTTTGATTATGTATATTTTGGGGTTTTCTGGGGATTGTTAAGTCTGAAATACGAAAGAAAGCTTTAAAACTGAACACAAGTGCCTCCTCCCACCTCCCACTTCATCTGCAATGAAGGGACCTAACCTGTACTCCAACCCTGATGTCTTTTTATCTCTCTTTTTACCACAAATAAATTATGCAAATTGCACTCATTTTTGGTGGATGGCAAAACTTCCTAAATACCTTCTCCATTTTATCCTGAAAGGTAAGACAATTTGGGTGAGGATGCACTGTGATGCCTTCTCTATGGCTTACAGCAAAGCAATAGTAAAGGCATCCATGGGTTGGTTACCTTTCCATCTCTGAAGGAGTAAAGTTATTCAGAAAATAGGCCAAAGGTCAGTTTTGAATTTATTTAAATTAGCAAAGAGTAAATGATTTACACATATTGTGCAATCAGTGATGCAATACAGTTAAAGTTCCGCTTATATTTTCATGTGATTTTCAAAACTGCAATAGAATGGTGATAAAGCTTTTTTACTGTAGTGCAATGATGAATGAATACAGGCCAGCCCGCATACTTTTTACTGTAGGTTTTAATACAGGAATTAAGTTGAGGGCATTGAAAGAACACTTTGCAAGTTTGTATGTGAAATGGATGGCTTTGTTGATATGATTCAACAACAGCTGGTTCAAAGCGCACACATTCATTCCCTTTACAGAAATGATATCTCAGTTTGTAATGAGAGTTCTGCGTGATATTTAGTATGGAAATTTCACTTCATGCCTATTTGCACAACTCTGTCATATCAATGCAGCGCATGATAGTGCAATATCATCCAGGTTCAGCTATGATTTTTTTGTTTTCGAAGTGCAATCATAAACACAGACCAGCTAGCTTTATTTGCACCGTAAATCTTTTTTGGAATTAAGTAATGTGGAATTAAAAGAACATTTGTAATTTCATGGGTGACTATTGTTGTGTTAAAGAATGTGTCATGTGTGTATTTGGTGGTGTAAGCCTAAAATGGTTGGTTTGCAGACCAAAAAATATTGTGTTAGCGTATGGTTAGCGACAATTATATTTCGGTTTGAAATAAGAGCTGTGTTAATGAAGACATACAGTGGAACTACCGTTCTCCTCAGAAAACTATCATGATAACGCCCTCAACGTTAAACAATGGATTAGACGATGGAAAGTCATGGATAATTTGATAATGATCTGTACTGCATAAAAAAATTCTTAAATGATATCTTGTGACTCGGATGACATATAGAAAAGTACGAAATAAAAGAACCAACGACGAACTACACAAAAGCACAGCTATACGAAACGCCAGTTCACTGTTCAACAAAAACCCTGTATAAACAAAAAATAGAATCGACATGGAATCTGTGTCCACCATGAATGATAGATTTGTTCAACTGTACATAAAGGGAACCCGTAGGTAGACCACTTTTGTGTACTATAATGCGCTATTCACCTTATCGTCCAATCTGACCACCGGATGGCCATTTTGCTTCAAAACTTTTCCATGGCGTGCTAATCTATATTATTCAGAGACCGTCAGCCGCATTCGATGGAAGGGCTATAACAAACAAACGTAAGTGGTTTGTTTCGTGATGTGTAGCTGCTTGATGACCATTTAAATACAGCTTTTCCACGTGATTTGATGGAGCCCTTACCAAAACATTCTTCAGCACAGCTTTCTTTTAAACGTGGTGCAAGAATAGTAAACTAGTCCACAAAATTATTCAAGTACAAAGATATCTGTTACTTAAGTAATTTGTGTTATTATTTATAACGCTCTGCTTTAGCATCGAGCACTGTAATTTCCCACGAGGACATCTGATCCCCCTTAATACCCTCAAAAAATTCAAATCCCCCCATCTATATGATCAAACTTTTTCAAGTCCCCACCCTACTATCATATGGCCAAATATTTATTAGAAATGTAAAAACTGCAGAAAAAAAGTAAACATGTATTGCGCAGTTCTGCGCTCAGATATTCGACACTACCTTTTATATCGCACGTATAAATATTATGTAGTGGTTGTAGAAATGTGCAGTTTGTAGAGTCATATTCCTAAAGCAAGTTCTTAAATCAGTGGATATTTTGGATTTAGTATAGTATTAGTAGTTTATGCCGACTTGAGTTAATCCAAATCTAGCCGGGTCGATGGTACCCGCAGAAGAACACCCAAAATGACGATCATGAGATAGTATGAAAATTGTGAATTGCTGGCTACAATTTGCAAAATAGTTAAATAAAAACTGAGGACTGTGACCTACCGAAAGAAACTATTTTATGTTTAAAGTACAAGACTCATATGGCCTAGATGCTACTTATAAAAGTTTTACAAATTTAACAGTACTGGAAGATTGAAATATTCCATCAAATTTAATCTTTGAAATTTTACGTGTAATAATAGCAAAGTTGGTAAAAAGAAATGATTCCATTTATTAAATTTTCTTTTACTTGAATTAAGAATTTATAATGTTCAGAGTTTTTTGTCATTTTACGATGAGAAAGTGATCATTCTATCGCAGCATGAACTTGGAATGAATAGACTGACTCAAGTGATTTTCGTGGAAGACGGTGATTTTTCATCGTAGGTTTATAGAAAATCATGGAAGGTGACCCCATCTTTTTTCTTTTACCACAGTCCGTCTATACACAGTGGGACGGTGATAGAGGGACCGTGCTTTAACAAATAATATTATAAACATAAAGTTTTGATACTATTTCGGTATTTTTTTGCTATTTCGGTATTTTTTTGCACTCTGTATTAACTCAAATCTACTGTTTCACTGTCACGAGCGTCATATAACCCATACTCTTCTTAAACTACATCAGATACGAGCTATCCTCTCACTGTCCATGGGCATGGGCTAGCTGTATCGTTAATTTTGTCAATATTTTTGTTCAGTACAACAACGTCTTGTTCTACTCCCGACAGCATGTTGAACTGCCCAGTATTCAGCTTGCCAACACAGCCTGTGTCCTGTGCATTTGTATCATTGACAAATGATTTTCAGTCTTGACTCTAATTCAATTATCAACAATAGTAACACGATTGGAACTAATTTGGGATAATTGGATGGTGAAGTAATGTCGATTTAATCCACAAATGTAATCTCATCTGCTTTTCTTTACACATTACACACTTGTTTTTATGAGTAATTTGCAATATTGCAACATTCAGCTATACGGCACCTAACACTTTTGAGAAATTTCAAAAATATGAAAATTCAATTATCCCAAATTAGTTCCAATCGTGTTTAGTGTAAACATTTACAGGCTTTGTTAACATTGTGTGTTTCAGCATGCTGTAGGGAGACGGCAAGAAACTTTATTTGATACATTGCATAGAAATATTGAAAACATTATCAACAGTTGCAGTTTAATTCGATTTTTGTCACTGAAATTGTCGGTTGCAGCACTACAACCTTTAGCTGTGGGTCAATAGCAGCTGCTGTGGTGTTTGCAGACGAGATTCCTGCCTTTTACGGGCTCGTTTTGACTTTTACGATTTTGGTGGCGGGTTAAAATCGTAAATCGTAAAAGTCAAAACCAGCCCGTAAAAGGCAGGAATCCCGTCTGAAAACACCACAGCTATGGACCCACAGCTATACAACCTTCATCGGCAGAATAACCCTATCTCAATGTCGTGACCTTTCGAACTTTAGGTACGTAGACCTTCCACTATGATTTTTATTAAAGTATGACTGGTTAAAACAGTTAACTTTCGGTTTACTGACCCGACTGAACGTCCATGATATGGAAACCCGCATTTCGCGAGAGCCTGCTTGATGTGTTGCTTTTCCTCTCTATACAATCAGTCATATCGCCCGATGAAACAGGTTTTGTATCACTCCAAGTATATGTTGTAACGGGTGATTAGTCGTGAAATTCAAATACTGATCTGTATGGGCATTAAAGTTTGCGGTAGATTTTAAGATTTATGGAGCCGTCTTCTTGGACTACCGATAAAGTTTCTAAAGAGAGCGAGCGACCCGTTTTCTTCACCTTCAGTTGTGAATTTAATATCAGGGTCACTGAGTTTGGTGTGCGTATCATCAATATACCTAAAACCACCCCATGTTGATGATATAAATGTAGGTATCTATCATGGACGTTCAATCGGGTCATTAAACCGAAAGAGACCATATGAGAAGCATGCAAAGATTTTGTTCGCAAAGGACAGATAGTTTTACCGTATACGTGAAGGGTATCTCTGAGGCCCTGATATGAACGGACATTCAACTCCTGCGGCATAATAGTTTGTCTCAACCCTACCCAACCACTACGCCAGTTACTGGTTGCACCTACGGGCAAAACTGCCAGGAAAGACATCACTGGCCCTGTTTACATGATTCCGTGTCAGGGTTAGATAAATCGGTGCCCCTGCACGCAGTTTTATATAGGTGAAACGGGGAGATCTCTAAAAACTAGATTTCTTGAACACCGAAGTCACAGTTCTACAACATCTGAGGTTTCCCAATGTATCCACATTGAATCACCGTACCACTCTGTGGACTTGGATAATGTGTAAATTCTTGATAGTGATCCTAAATATTTCAAAAGAGGTGTCAAGGAGGCTATATACATAAATATCAATGTTAACCAGTCATCTCTTAATAGAAATATTGGAAGGTATAAATTACCATAAGTCTGTGACCCGATTTTGATGTCACTTGTCCGGAAGGTCACGACATTGAGATCGGGTTTTCTGCTGATGAAGGTTTTAGTGCTGCAACCGAAAATTTCAGTGACAAAACTCTAGCGTGTTGAGATCAAAAATTCAA
The DNA here is from genome assembly GCA_001465055.1 of Ptychodera flava. Taxonomy (NCBI): domain Eukaryota; kingdom Metazoa; phylum Hemichordata; class Enteropneusta; family Ptychoderidae; genus Ptychodera; species Ptychodera flava. Next base: position 80,747 of record LD345524.1, read on the forward strand.
TTGACAATAATCAGTAACCAGCACAGATGAATTTCCATGCAAAAAAGGTCTTCTTGTTGTTTTTCTTGTGAAAATTCAATGGCATTCATACTGTTTTCGATTTTTTAAAAATAAAAGTCATAAAATGCGATAAAATGGTTCCAGATTTTGTTAATTTATTACTAACATTATTTTCGGTCGCAGCACTACAACCTTCATCAGCAGGAAACCCGACCGTCGGATGACATAAAAATGTTCTTCATTTATCATTGAATTATCTACCAAACTATGAAATCTGAAAATGTAAAAAAAAATAGGAAACGAAAATATTTCAGACCCCCCATACGCAGAGCAAAACGTTCAAGTCCCCCCTCTACTACCCCAGAATTCTTAACACCCCCCCCCCGAATCCGCCTCCCCCCACCAGTATTTGTGAATGCAGCCTTATCACAAACTAGGCTATGACCTCTTAAGTAAATTTTACGTCATTTAATGCTACATCATACATCAGAGGGTGGCTTCGAGCTATTAAAATAACAAAAATTTCAGGTCAATTATTAACATTTAAATTTAATAACCATATGCGGTGGCTTGCAAATTTGTACCTAATATATATCAATGAGTTCAAACACTGGCTGTGCCCCAAATGTAGTAAATACTACACAGCGTTGACACGTTGGCCAATCAATGAACTTACTGATTTGAAAACACAGAAGACGATGGCAGCATTCAGAGGTGTCGCGTCGGTCCGCGGGATCCTCCGCGCTTGCTCCGAAACATCCTTTCCGAGACTGGACGAATTCACACGGAAATTGTCGTGTACGGTAGGTGCTATGCGTGTGTCAAATGTATCTGTACCATGGGAAATTCATGATGGCGCATTACAATTTTTGCGATATTGGCTTACAGCGTCATGTGCGCTCGGAACGTTCCCTGCGTAAAACAAGCCCGAGAATGCATTCGGTGTAAGGCTCAATGTTTCACAGGATGAATTGAGGATATTTAAATGAAAATACTCTTGATCTTTTCCAAGGCCATCGCTTCAAAAGACATTAGCGTTCTTGCACGTTATTACAACGCGACCAGGCCAAGTTCCAGGTTGCAATGTCCTGCATCATGTGTGTACGTTAGGTACATGCATGCGTGGCAGTCTCACTACGAATGGAAAGTTACCAGTGATGATTTATTTTTCAACATACGTCGCTGGCTTTCGCTTTACATATTGAACACAGAAATCGGACGATTGAATAGTCTTCTGACATGGAGGGTTGCAGTTAAATTAAATAACACCTAGGGCATAACAACATGGCTAGTTCAGTTGATTTCGGTGCGAGAGACGCGCCTGTACCAGTGTAAATGTAAAAGAAGTTCAATTCACAGTATACAGATTCAGCACGTGGCATTGTACCGAAGTAGGTCAGCATGTAATAAAGTCGTGTACCGTCTGACACTGTGACAGAAATACATTCGCTTGACCCGGATAATGTGCGTGTTTATCGTTCAGCAATGATGCCTTAAACCCATTAGGCTGTCATTTTGCCAATATAGCAGTCCGTAAACGGCGAACAGGTCAGATTCCCATTTTAATCTTTTAGCAGCGGAAAAGAAAACCAGCGCCATGTGCAAACAGACACAACCCTATCTTTCCTTCCCTCCAAAAACAGCTATAATTTATACGTACAGCATAGACAAAGAGCAGGAGAGATTGTCCGTACTAAGAATGAATAAAGTCTGGTACACGATCTATTTTATTTTTGCTGTCGATTTGGATCCTTCTTGATAAAACAACGTAACGAAAGGTGAACGTACAACACTATAAATAAATAAATAAATAAATAATTAAATAAATAAATTGATATCATGTTGTTTACATTCACAATCTTTGTAACTCTCACTAACAGAGAGTGTGGCATGCATGGTACATTCCAAAATTGGACAAAGTACAAAACTGAACACTTCAAAAGGACAACAAAGTATCAAAGTTGTACAATAAACAAACTGTTTAACAGTGAGAAGGCTATTGGACTACGTGAGGGCTACGTGACTGATAATATCGCCATCACTGCCAGCCTTCTGGGGTCATTTAACGGTTATATAATGTAAATAATAGGTCCATGCTAACCGTTGCAACTATACTCGCATGTTGTTACTGTATGATGTCACAGCTGGTCGTAATGGTTGCCTTTAACATTTGTGGAATTTGTTGGAAAGAAAAAATGCAAAGCTTGTCGAAGGAAACATTCTTATTGAATGGTTATGACAGAGGGCAAATGCGCAGACACCCGGGAAAAATACAGGACGCCATATAACGCCGACATTTTTTTCAGACCTATAGACAATTTTTTTATAGATTTTTTCCCTAACGTTTGATCAAAAACTGTAACCAATGAAAAGTTATGTCGATCTGGTTCACAACCATAAAAGAGTACAGAAAAATTCATAGAAATTGGTAAAATGTTGCACAGAAATTTTGATTGGAAAAAATACAGTTCTCAAAAGGTATATAGAGAATGGTTTACACAAAAGCAAAAAACGGGATAATTTGTACACCTTTACTCATTCGCACGCATTGGCACATATTGGGGGATGGACTATGCACATATGAAGCAGCTATAATTGTAATACCAGAGAGTGGGTCACCTCGGCCAATATTGAACAAATGGGGGCGTTGGGGGGTTGGATGGGATTTGTCATGAAATTAAGCCGGCGGGGTCCGGGGGAGGGGTACCTCATTCGCTGTCACTGCTTTGTTCAGTGAAACAACCTCTCCCGTGTTAGAGTAGAGGAATGTGGTAATTTGTTTTTGGAAGGGCTTTGGTTTATATTGTCCCACTCAAGAGGATTCTACAATACTGATATTTCAAAACCATGACGTTACCCCAAGGAGGCAGTTGACGTTCAATGATACATTGGTTTTACGTTTAGAGCTAACCACCAGTAGGTTTAGAGCTCTAACCAGCTGTTGGTAGCAAATCCACGAGAACATGTCGATCATATCGCTATTATTCTTCGTCTCTTGGCACATATTGCAGTCATTGTACACGTCCAGCTAACACTCTCACGTGTAACGGAAGTTACTGTCATAATTGAGTCATTCTGTGGTTACAAAACTTTTGAAATAACGTTGACTTTTTTAAAGATTGGACGTTTCCAACTTGCTGAAGGCGAGTCTGATACGGCGCAGTTTCCTGGTGCCAAGAGCGGCTACACCAGCAATCTGAAATTCATGAGGCCAGATGGCTACCAAAGATTTCCAATATATCAGGTACTGAACAAGCAAGGCGAGTTAATCGATCCGAGTCAAGACCCAAAGCTGGACGATGACGTCATACTGAAAATGTACAAAATTATGACTACAACGAGTCACATGGACACGATTATGTATGAATCTCAACGACACGTAAGTATGGATTTCACCAGCTGCTTTCTCTATAAATGCGTTGGGTTATGTCGATGAGGACGACAACAACGACGACGGTGATGATCATGATGTTAAATCTGCATTCATAATCCTCATCAAAATCACCTCATGCCATGGTTACCACCGCCACCACA
>LD345524.1:99523-119303 GCA_001465055.1 Ptychodera flava
CGCCAAAGGCATTACATGCAATGACCTTGCGCGAGCAATGTCCTGTGATAACCTTTGTATAAACTCTTAACACAATACAGCTTTTTGCAGACGCTCTGTTGTGAATTTCGTAACTTATGCCAACGCATTACGCATACGATTTTTTTTGCTTACCGTGGATGATAACGTCCGATGTATTCCACGTCCAGACATCGTATGAAACCTAGCCACATGACACAACTGGAAGGCTGCTATCGAACGATTTATCGCCATGGTCAACACCAAAGAACAAGTATATATCAGGATATATGGCGCAGGGTAGCGAATGCTTATACTATAGTCTAAAGCAGGATGCCCTAACACCTATACATAGTAAATCTATGCTATATAACCTTGTGTATGGTCTTTCCAACAACGTAATGCAGTCCTAAAACACGTTTGAGGATTACACAGTGCGATGTTCAAAATCAACATACGACCGTGCCAAAGCAATGCCTGAACTAGGAGGTCATTGCGCCGTCAGCATTTAAACTGCCAATAGGAACTGTTCAGCAATGCGCTGTGACCCGAATAAGAAAATCTTGCAACGATATCAAAAGTTTTGTTTTGGATTTCCTTGTGGGCTGTTTCTTTTGTTATTCTTTAGGTATTCTGTCAAGGATAGCATAAAACAATTTTTTGCCAAAATGTTTTTATGTTATGTAGTCTTTCCACTGGGGACTTGCCAGTTTCTCTGGTCTATTAGGAGGGGGAGGGGTGCGGTAGATTAGTGGGGATCACCCTTACTTTTCTTTGGGTCGGGGGGGGAGGGTCATAATATTTTGGAAATGCTCAATAGGGGTCAGCGTGTTTTTGATTGTAAGACATGGAAGTAAGGCTGCATTCATAAATACAGGTGGGGTGCTGGAGGAATCCAGGGGGATTTAAAAATTTTGGGGGTAGTAGAGGGCGAGACTTGAAAGTTTGCTCTGCGTATAAGGGGAGACCTGAAAATATTTTGGTTCCTTATTATTTTTTACATTATCTGGTAACATAGTTTGGTAGGTAATTAAATGAAAAATGAAGAACATTTTTATGTCATCCAATGGTTCTTATGTTAGTAATATTAAACAAAGTCTGGAACCATTTTGTCGCATTTCATGGCTTTTATCTAAAACGGTATGAATGCCATTGAATTTTCATGAGAACAACAACAAGTAGGTGTGTAACTTGGCAGAAGCTGCAACTGTTGATAATTTTTCAATATGTCTATGCACTGTATCAAATACAGTTTCTACAGCATGCCGAATGAAACACACAATATTCAGTTTGTCAACAAAGCCTGTATATATATATATGTATACATTATTGGTGATAATTATATTAGAGCCCAGATTCAAAGTCATTTGTCAATAAATGCACAGTACACATACACAGGTTGTATTGGCAAGCACAATACTGGACAGTTCAACATGCTGTAAAGGAGAATAAGAGCCCAGTTTTATAAAATGAACAACATTTCGTCAAAATTATCACAGTTGATACAGCTACTGCCCTACTACTGCCTACGGGCAGCAGTGACAGAGATATGCTCTGACTCTGATGTAGTTGAAGAAGAGTTTGGGTCATATGACGCTCATGGCAGTGAAAAACACTTGTAAACATGACCAGGTCGGTTCAGTAGCAACACATTGAAGACCAGGAGAATCGACAGTTACATGTATCAATAGACAATTGCCAAAAGGGACAACAGGTGTATCGCTTTCCACAAAACAATCTTGATTATGGTACACATAAAGAGTGCACTTCCTTGAATGTAGTGGTACAGTTTACTTCTAGTCATGGCTACCTGTACTTGTCATTTTAGCGCAACAAGAGTGCAACAAAGATGTGAATGATCAATAGGTATGTTAAACTGGATTTTGTTTTCAACATTGTATTGTGCATCAACATCATTTTTTTGTAGTTAATTGTTTTAAAATCATGTTGAAATGCTTTAAGCTTATTCACACAGCCTGATATGCATCAGTCTTATGGTATATTGACATTTCGATGTATATGAAATGCAACTGACGGCAATATAAGTGTACATAATACATATGTAGATTGTGTTGATAGGTTGAATACTGAATACTTCAACATAATAAGATGTCAAACAAGAGGTTGGGGTTAATACAAAAAGCAAAATACTGAAAAGTGTCAACATTTTATGTTTGTAGTACTGTTTACTTAAGGGTGTATGATCAGAAAAATTGTAGCTATTGGTATACTTTTGAATCAGGGATTTTTGAATTCTGGTATTTTAGAATAATCAAATGTTAGAGAAGATGGGGTCACCACGCTTGATTTTCTACAAACGTACGATGAAACGTCACAGTTTTTAACAAAAATCACTTACAACAATATATAAAACCATTCATTGTTCACGCAGCAAATGAAATGTTCACATTGTTACCGTACAATAACACAAAAGTAATATTTTGAACAGGAAATATTTTAATTTTAAAGAAAAATGTGTGAATAGATGTGACTTTTTAATTTTTACCAAATTTCCCATTATTACACCAAATTTCAGAAATTAAAAGTTTTATTTGATGGAATATTTCAACCTTAATTCCAGTATTGTCAGTTTTGTGAAACTTTTAAAAGTAGCATCTATAGGTCGTGTATGTCTTGTACTTTTTATAAAAATCTTTTTTCGGTAGGTCACCATGCTCAGATTTTCACTATTTGGCAAATTGTAGCCAGCAACTCACAATTTACATACTCATGATCATCATTGGGTACTCTTCAGCGAGTTCCATTGACCCGACCAGATTTGGAATAACCACAGACTGTCTATGGATTAACTCAAGTCGGCTTAGGCTGATAAACCCAAAAAGTCCACTTTTCATTAAAAAATGAATCAATTTAAGAACTTGCCTTAGGAATATGGCTCTACAAACTGCTGACAACATTTCTATAATCACGAAAGAGTATTTATGTGTGCTTCAAAAAAAAAGGAGTTCCGAACTTCTGTGAGCAGAACTGTGCAATGCAATGTTTATTTATTCTCCTCGAACATCCCTTATAAGTATGAGGCTATATGATAGTGGGTGGGGGCTTGAGGGGGGATCTAAAATTGTTTGAGGGCATTGAGGGGGATCTGAAAAAAAATAAATCGCGATTCCTCAGCCCCCACCACCATTAATTCTGAACACAAAGTAAGGAAATGAACTTGAGGCAACTTCACACTTGTTAGTACTAATATAAAGTGATTGAGCGGATCGATCACTGTATAGTTGTTCAGTGTGGAATACATTCGCTGAATCGTACATTGATTTGACTTTGGCCATTTGCTTTGGTCACCTGTAAAGCTTTAACATTGTTGTAATTCGTCTTAAGGTGCTCAGAATTTAATATCCCTTCATAAGTCGCCCTGCTATTTTGTATCCGTTTCTTTTGGTTTGATGATAGTCATCTTCCCTAAACGAGGAAAAGCCAGATTCGTTATGATAGATTCAATCATTGTAGACTGGCTCCATATGTGCGCGAGCCAGTGTGCGGTGTCATCCGTAGTTTCTAGACGCTTAGTGTTTACGTATTAGGGCACACTGTAAAATAATTAATTTTCACGGGGATTTAATTTCGCTTTTTTCATGTTTGAGGAATTTCACTAGCATTTAAGTTCACTGTTTTTGAAGGTAAAACTATAAATTCTGTTGTTATTTAACATTTTCACTGGGATTTAATTTAGCGGATTTTATGTTTCAGCAAAAATAGCTAAATTAAATCCCGGTGAATCATTTATGCTTTTACAATATTTTTTAGGCTTAGTGCTCGGATTCTCAATGTCAGAGATGTTTGTTATGAAAGGCTGTTTCAAGAAATGTTCTGTTTATTTCTTTGGTTTCGACCTTTCGCCAGTTTATGCGTTGTATTCCGAATTCGTGACTAATTGCGGCCAAACTGTTTACCGCAATGAGATTTCAATAAAAGAATTTGAGAATACATTTATTGTTGATTTTTCTGGGAAGCCATAGCCTATTTCAATGGCTTTTTCAGTGAGCACTGGGTCATATCTCAATCAACGGAGCGGCTATGCGACTGATTTTAGTGTCTTTGGAGAGGTTTTAAGGGTCAAGGAGTTTGTGTCTTTTGTGACGTGAGGTTTTAAGGGTCAAGGAGTTTGTATCTTTTGTGACGTGAACTGTAAATCACAATTAAAATCTAAAATGGATGTCAAAAATCCTCGTAGGCCGCCAAAATGGTTATTCAACAAATATAACGGCATATCTTAATTTATAGTGCGTCTGAAAGACTTATTTGGTGTCTTTGGTCAGGTATTAGAGGTAGAAGTTTGTATCTTTCGTTATATAAACTGTAAAAGCATTCATAGAAATGAAAAATGGACGCCAATAATCAAAGATGGCAACCAAAATAGCTTCAACAAAAATATCTAGTCGTATCTTAACCTACTGAGCGCTTTAACATCTCTAATATCTTTTAATATCTTAATGGGTGGTTTAATCATGGTTTTGCAGGTGATCCTGCATGTTGTACAGGAAGACACAGGTGCTCTACTTCTCAACTTCTCAACTGGCTCGCACTATTTTCTACGAGTGTGACATGACAGGTAACTGTCAAAACATATCAACAAATTGTGCCGCCCAACTAAATCCATAGGTATACTGCCGTCAAACTGAAAGATGCGGCCAGGGGAGGTAGGGGTTAAAAGGTTTGAGGCTGTAAAGGTTTTTCAGATTGGTCGAGACAATTCTTGTCTTAAAGCCAACATTGTGTATTTTGCCTTCATATTCAGATAAGTGGGGTTCAAAAGAAGTATCAAACACTGTGTCTCGTCCTCCTGTGCATTCTTTGACAGATAGGACAATTTTTAATAGAATGCATATTTCTGGCTAATTGGAAAGTAAATCAAACATGTTTAATGTCAAGTGAAAAAGAAAATAAATGCAACTAAAATCCAGTCAAAGCCACCAAATTAGCTTCATTCACTACTGAAATAAACGACTTTTACAGACACAGCAGCAGTTATATACCATAATTTGATATAAATTGGTGGTTTTACAATTTATGTGATGAGAAAGTCAACCCTTTACCCCTCAGACGCATAAAAACGCCAAAACCGGCAAAGATGCACAATAAGGGAGGACACGACTTCATATTTGTCATGGCAACCACTTTAGCGGCTATTGAGGATAGTTTGCCTTAATTTAAGATATTTATGGTACACTTTATTTTTAGTTCAGATAACAAGAGACGCCAATTCCTTCACCAAATGCTCGGTAGAATGATCGGGATACGATTTAGTATTGTTGTGGCAGCCATTGTTGCAGCCACTTTAGATTTTTTGCATCCAGTTTAGATTTTTGATTTTACAGTTCATATAATAAAATATACAAAATCCTTGATCCCGAAAACCAGTCCAAAGACGTCGACACCAAAACCATTGGCACAGCTGTGACTACACTGAAGGAGCCATTTCAGCCGTCATCTTGGATTATCATGCAGATTAAAGAAGAAGTCGGCCAATGAAAGAAATGAATTAAGTCCATGACCCCTTGCAAAGGACACCGAAATCACTCGCACAGCATCTCATCGGGCTGAGTACATGTCGCGACGACCATATAGGGTCAAAATTGGAGTTTCGTGCTTGCTTGAGCACCTGACTGATCGGTGTTTTGGACTCTGTTAGTCCCAGTGTTTTTACCCGTCGTCTCTTCAGTGACAGTGCAGTGTCGACGATGAAATTACGCTTGTGGATCGCCCTGCATTGTGTGCCAAGGTTTTCGACGGTATTCGGACGCAAAGTTCGCCGGAGTTTACTATTCACAGTAAGTGTAGCATTGTCACTGCAAAATAGCACGAAGGACAATGTTATTGTCTCATTGTGCCCTCTTTTTCCCGTTGATGATATATCAGAATTCTGGTCCTTCAACGTATTTATTCAGATTCAGATTCAGATTAGGGCTGAATAGGGTGAAATACAAAATTGGTTGATAGCTCTGCTGTGGACAGAATTGCCCCCGAGGCCGTCTTTTGCCAAGTTTAAAGCGATGTATTCATTGCGATGTGTGATAGTCTGTGAGTGCAAGTACAGTATATGGCGGCGTCTCAATCATAATAATTCTAACGACCTCGCTCGGTCGTTGAACCACTCTTTTCTACGGGTGGGGATTTGGCCGAGCGGTTTTGACTGTGATGTCTTCGCTAGGTGAGTGGGTGCCGTCCGTTGTGAGTTCGAATCCGATCGAAAAGCTACGGAATTTCGTTACAGAATAGGGTGATAAGGGAGCCTTCAGTGGTTACAGAGGGTGGGCCGGGGGAATTCCGCGCACACCTGTACCGTAAAATGTGACTCTCCCCTATCCTTCTGTCTAAAATGTGACCCTCCCCCTTGTCCGACATTCTAAAATTTGATCCTCCCCAACCACTGCAGTATTCTCCCCAGGAATAACTGAAACAGTATTTACATAACAATTTGTTTAATTGTTATGTAAGTTAGAGACAAAGTACGGAGGGAAGGGCTGCTGTTTTTAGAAGGACAGTCGCAATTTATCACGCAAGAATTTTTGAAGAGATATAGTATTTCATACATTTGAGGGAGGGTCACCATATTTGTGCCACTATAAGAAGGCAAGATGTGGCTGATACAGTGCTTCATCCAAAAATATCAAATCATAATACATGTAGTCTATCAGGCAAATTATTGACAATTTTTCCCCACAGAACATGCTATATCTGTATATTTTATATGTTTGATAATATGTTTAAATATACTTTGCTTGATGTGGGAAGTAACATTTACATTTGTGTACAAGAAATTGATTTTGGAATTTCACCGAAATGTTGATTCACATACATGGCAGTCTATGATGAAACTATGAATATTTTTTTCTAATACAAAATCAGGTAAATCTGTGCATTTATGTATGCTTTATTATTGATATTAATGTTCTTGATTTGACTAGAGTGGTTATAAATCCATGGTTGTGCAAGATATTTGATTTTGAAATTTCTCAGAAATGTTGATTCACTGTACATGGCAGTCTACGAGCGAACTGTGCACAATTTTTTCAAATATAAAACTAACAATGTCTTTGCATTTATGTACATTTGATAATTGATATACACTTTTCCACCTGTTGCATATGTTTTTGTCTCTTGTCTTTCATCAGTTTTAACTGTTCAAGGTGTTGAATTGCAGGATATCACTGCATCTTGTTTGCTTATGAAACTTGTGGATAATGTGTATGTACTTGAAAGAATGATTGTATTTCGTTGATGATTTCCTATTCAGGAAATGTCACACAGGCAATCAAAGGTTTGGCCATAAAATCAGCTTCTGTCAAAAGTGACCTTCCTCCCAAGACAGGTTTATAAAGTCACCCTCCCCCTTTAACAGTTTTCTGAAAAGTGACCCTTCCAAAAATTCCCCCGGCCGACCCCGTTGTAAATACTGAAGGCTCCCTAATACTGCTCTAAGACTACGTCTTCTCCTGTGCTGAAAATGTTGGCCTGCTCCTAATTACGTACTGAGAATACAATGTTTCACCTCCTAACTAGGCTATCTGTTCTGCCTTAATCCTGTCCTTTGCCGTCCTATGTCCTTCCTTTTAGTGTTTGCTGCTGTTTGAACCTTGGCATTGCAACATGTCTTAAGCCTCGAAGGTGTCCCTGACCTCAAAGTTAACCATACGCAATGTGCAGTAAGATAGGGGTTATACTGAAGTTTGACAATACCCACCGCATAATCGGACGTGTTTATAGTCACATGGACATTTGTGAAGTAATATTAACTGTTATTTAATACTTTAAGTTGGATAATAAATATACGAAATGGACTGAGGACAGAATAACAATGGCGCATTTGAAGACATATGGTCATTTTTGAAGTCATACTAACTATAAAATGACGCATTTGAAGTCATATGGACATTTTTGAAGCCATACTAATCGCTGCTTTTCAATACATTAATGGATATGAAAAACACAGGAATAGGGGTCAAGACAGAATTGTCAAGGGGGGGGCTATTGTTTGTTTTTTAAATATATCTATCCTATAAAGAGATGCTATTGAAATCATGCACAGTTTTGAAATCATACCAGTTGACGCTATTTAATTCTTCACGTGAAATATAAAAAGACAAGATTGAAGCTTTAAAGAGTTGTTAAGGGGGGGGGGGCAAGTGGTTTGAAAAACATACACCTATCTTACAATTGAGGGAAAGATTTGAAATAATATCAATGTTTTGAAGTCATACTGATTGCTTTTATTTAATACTTCAAGTTGGATATAAAAGTACAAGATTACGGCCCGGAACAGAATTTACAAGGGCAGGGGCTAGTGTTTTTCAAGAATATAACTCCAATACAATTAAAGATTAAGGTTACTTGTAAAATAAAACAATATGTTTCAATTAAAAAACGTAGTTGGATATAGTAGTGGAAGCATACTGGTATAACCATCACAGTTATCAAGGGACACCTTTGAAGTCATAGGATACTTTTGGAGTCAAAGATATTTTCAATTCAATACTAATGTTAGACAAAGTAGTGGACATGTACAATAATGCTATTCATAACTTACATTTTACAGGTGACCTTGGACAATTTTGAAGTCAAATACATTCCTCTAATAATGTAAGGGTTGTTGGATATTGCAGTGGGAACATATTATCATAAGAATAATCCGGGACACTTTTGAGGTCATTGGAAACTTTTGGAGTCATATGTATTCCCTTCAAATCAATTCTACACGTTGGACAAAGCTGTGGAAATGTACCATCATCCTATTAGTTGCTTACACTTTACAGGTCAACTGGCACATTTTTTACGTCAAACATATCCCTTTAATTACGTAACAGTTAGTGGATAAAGCAGTGGGAGCATATAACCATCAGAATTATCCGGGGCACTTTTGAGGGCATGGGACACTTTTGGAATCATATTTATTCTCTTCAAATTCATACCAAATATTGGGCAAAGCCATGTAAGTGTACCATAATTATATCATAGACTGACACTTTACAGGACACCTAGCACATTTTGAAAGGCAAAAAACATCCACACATGCATTTGTTACCACCCTAGCCTAATCAAGTACATATAAATGTCTATAAATATACAAATTTAGCTAACTTTGTACTGGGAAAAATTACTCCTAGTTTCCTCATAGATTACCAAGTACAGTGAATCTACATTTCGGTGAAATTTCATAATCCAATTTCTGGCACACACATCCACTTGCAACCACCCTAGTCTAATCAAGTACATTTAAATGACTTATCAAACATCTATAAGTAGATAGATTTAGCTTGTTTTGTATAGGAAAAATTATTCATAGTTTCCTCATAGACTCCCATGTATAGTGGACGAACATTTTAAGTGAAATTCCAAGATAAGATTTCTTGTACACATAATATGCACCTTTAGCCATCATATTCAAATCAAGTACAATTATGTTAATTATCCAGCGTCTGTATATGCACAAGTATAGCAAGTTTTTCATTGGAAAAAAAATCATTTTAAAAAAGTCAATTTTATCAAAGACTCAAATATATAGTGGCTGAACATTTTTGGTGATATTCTCATGTCAATTTTTTTGTACACCTACTAGTTGTAACAACCAATTCCAATTAAGTATATTTATGTCAATTATCAAATGTCTATAAATGCATAAATATTGTGTATTACAAATAAGTTTTCTCATAGACTACCATGTATAGTAAATCAACATTATCAACAGCTGATTATCAATTAAATCCAAATATCAAAATTTTATACAAACACACTTGCACAAAATATTGAGATCCGCCTATAATTTCTGTCCAATCTCGCTTAGGGGTAATTTAAAACTATAGCAAGTCAGAAGGGGAAATTTTAACATTTAGCACCATGCGAGTTTGTAAAGGGGTCTTTTGAAAAAAACCTGAGAATCTTTTTTTGGATTCTATTGCCACCCCCTCCAGAGGTGTTTGTGTGTGCAGCTTTACTCAAGCAATGTTGGGGGGGGGGGGAATCATGAAATTTTTGTCATCTTAAAAGGGGGGGTCATCAATTTTTTGGTGCAATGGGTTCACTTTTTTGACTGATGCGCAGGAATAATTTGCCGGCCCACCCCAAGCCGTAACTGAACACTCCCTAAGTTCGAGTAGCTATGATTAATGAATAGCAGAGGTCAAACCCAAAGTCAGTGCATTCAATATTGATATACAGCCTAATTACAGAAATTCGTTAAATATGCAAATGAGCTAGTAATTAGAATAGTGGGCTCATGTAACATTGGGCATAATAAACCATAGGTATGATCAATAAATAGTTGAGGTCTGTCACAATTTGTACGCCCAAGATTGACACATCCTAATTCCAGAAATTCAATAGATATACAAATAAGCTGATAATAAGAATTTCGTGCTTATTAAAACTTACAAAATTAGTGGACCTATCTATATTCAGGGAATGAAAGACGTCTGGTCAAAATCGGTGAACCGAATAATGATGTAGAGCCTAATTAAGCTGTTAAAAACAGGGGGCGTACAAAACGATTTTCGGATTTTCGAGGTGATTCATCTGACCCTTAGGCCGTAAATAATGACAGTTCCCTTTCTACAATTTGGCCTCCGTACACGTACACTCCTGTGGCTTGGTGGGGCTGGGTATTTGCCAAGACTACTGTTTTCACTATCCATAAAAGCCTTGAGAGAATGTATTTAATAGTCTGTCTCAAAAATCATATAGACTGTAATCCAGATCAATCGAAGTTGGCCAGAATAGGTGTAAATGCGTCGGCTGTGTACACGGCTTGGACAAGCTGTGATGTTTCAGCGGTACTTGTGGCGTATATCGAACGCGATCGGGTCATTGGGGTCATCGCCACAGTTGTGGCGATGACCTCAATGACCCGAGCGCGTTCGATACACGCCACAAGTACCGCTGCGATATCACAGCCAGGAATGTTGTTGATGCCGAATCTACCAACGACCAGAGCTTGTACTGCGCATGCGTACAATCTAGTGACGCTTTTATTATACCCTGCAGCCAGTGAAAAAAAAATTACACCGTGTTCGGTCTGGTTTCGGAAGCTAAAATGCATCGGGAATTAAACTCATGATAAAAGGGAATGCATTTGTCTAAAATCACTCGAGCAACAGATCATTACTGAGGATGTTACAAAGTTCTACAACTTCCTACCAAGATATGAATAAAAAAATTCATTAGGCTGCAAGGAAAGCAATTTCAACTGAAAACATGAGGACACCTGTGAGGTCAGGGACACGGATTACAAGAGATTCCAATTCCTTCAACAAAATGAAACATTACCCAAGAGGCCAAATTAGTCTCACAAATGCTCGGTAGGTTAAGATACGACTCGATACTGTTAAGGCAGCCATTGTGGCAGCCACCTTAGATTTTCGTCGTCCATTTAGCATTTCCATGAATGGTTTTACAGTTTAAATAAGAAAAGATAAATTTTCCTCGACCTCTGATACCTAACCATAATTACTAAAGTCAGTCTTTAAGATGCGATTCAAGTTATGATATACGTCTCGATATTTGTCAGGCAACCATTTCGTTGGCCCTCGTGGATGTTTAGCATCAATTTTGGATTTTAATGGTTGATTTTACAGTTCATATAAAAAAAGAAACAGTCCTTGGACACTCGAAACCCGTCCAAAGACACCGAAATCAATAGCATGCTCAACTGATTGAGATATGACTAGCTATACACTGAAACATCCATTTTGGCAGCTGCCTCAGATTTTGGCATCCGTTTTGCATTATTTTACAGTTTATTCAACAAATTATACAAATTGCTCGACTTCTCATACCTGACCAAAGATATGCCTCAAGTTTTGTTCTAGCGGCAATCTTCGATGTTTGGCATCCATTTTGGACTCAAATCAGAATACTCTGGCCACAATACAATTATGCTACCTGAATTCTGAGGATACTTTACCATATAGTATATTTACACATATTTAATATATATTTTAAGAGTTATGATGCAAAGGTAAGCTTATATTTATGTATTTCTTCCTTATTGATAATTAACATAAAATACAAAGCCATTGAAACTTTTCATTTATATTCCAGCCTCTGTGTTTATTTATCCTGAGAGGTTTTGTACGTCTTTTTTTCCTGAAAACTGGTCAGATATCCAGATATCAATAGCAGTGGTGTGCAAGAGCACCAGGGGAATCTGTCAATGTATACCAGGTTTCAGTTAAACGTAGCTTGCACCTAATCATTGCCTTACCTCAGCCAAAGGCTGATATAGGTATTGTTCATTGCCGTCAGTGAGCTTAATTTACAATAGGACAAGCCTGAGTAGAGTTGCCAAGGCAAGACGTTCGGTAAACTTCTATTGAAATTTACAGTAAAATGACTTCAGAGGATGAAATCATAAGGGGAATCATTTTTATTTCCCAGAATATTTTGAAAACTGAAATTACTTTTTGACAGGATTGATGCTGATGATAATCAAGCAATCCCGCACCCTCTACCTCACCCCCGTGCTGATTGTAACACCAACAGGCTTTATTTTCATCGTTCTGGCGGAAATGCCGACAAATATTTATTTTTGCATGTTAATGATAGAAAAATGATAGTGTGGGATTCTATTAGTCACTGTTTACCTTCGTCTCTTCAGTGTCATAGAAGCACGCTTGCACGATCGCCCTGCGTCGTTGCCGAGGTTTTCGACGGTAGTCGGACGCAAAGTTCACCGGAGTTTATCATCCATAGTATGTATGGCATTTTCGCTGCAAAATAGGGCGAAGGATCGTGTTATTAGAGCATGTTATTAGGGACCATGTTATTATGCTGATTACAATATTCTCATAACAGAATAAGCTGATAATACCGCTCTAAGATTATTTCTTGTCCGGTACTGAAAATGTCGTCGTTCGCCCACTGAATTTAATGTTTCACTTCTTATTTTAAATGATGTTTTCTCTTCGGCTTTCCGTCTCCTTAGCCGTTACCTATGACACTCGAAAATGTGTCATGCGTTAAATTGTGCCCTTGAAGAATGGCCCGTTCCTTATCGGCTCTTCTGTTGAAAGAATACCAGGAAATGCTCTGCAAGTGGATCAGTTAGATTATTGAGTATTTTTACGGTGAATATAGACAAAGTATATTTCTCTCTGCATTGTGCCGTGATTGATTCAGTGTCCAATTAATTGAGACAGTATGTTTATAAAATATTCTTAAAACAGCAACATTGAAAGGTTTGACGGAGGGAACATCGAGCTGAGAGACTATGAGTCGGTGATGGCGCAATTCCAATCTGTGGTGGGTTACATGAAGAGACAACTCAGATATCTGCACACCGACTGCGTAAAAGCCGAAGATGATGACGATTGTAAATATGCCAGATGACTTTGCATTAACTAGCCGGGTGTTTGGAGAGCTTCTTGTTTGTTATTTTAGTTTGGGTACTCTTAAATTTGTCAGTACAAGTATATGGCCGCCATTCAATTTTTTCATGACTTTTGGGGCTAAGGGGGAACCGCGCAGCACAAGTTTTGCCCAAGTCTTAAATAATGACGGCTTCTTAAACGGGCTAACATATTACTCCAAATTTCAAATTGGTACCATCGTGGTCATGCACTATTTATGATTTTCTTCGGAGTGCTGAAGATCACTATTAAATTTGCTCGCAGAGTTTGTACTTCAGCAAGGGCTTAAGCGACATTTCATCATTGCAGACCACAAGATTTCAGTCATCGACCCCAATCAACACTTCCCACGATGTCACCGAAGAAATGAAAAGACAGCGCCCCATCGACGATGACAAACCACATTTTCCAGGCACTTGGAAATCCACTTATGTGGACACGATGCAGTTCATCAAACCCGAGTTGCAGGACACCATCCCGATATACAGAATTTTGAACTGGGAAGGTGATATTGTGAACAAGTCAGAAGAACCAAACCTTGGCCAGGATACGATATTGCAGATGTACAAAACAATGGTTAAACTGCACACGATGGATAAGGTTCTGTGGAGTGCCAGCGAAGAAGTAAGATCCGCCGAGACCTGACAGGTCTGCAGTTATTTGACATGTATCTCACTATTGTATATAGGTGCAAGCTATACAATGTCACCTGTTTCGATCATTCGACAGGAGAAATTTGTAGAATAGGGGGCAATGTTTAATTTAAAGGATTCGAGTAATTTGATGAATTCGTTTGAAAGTTATTTTTTCTGTTTCTAAGAAATACTGCAAGGCAAAATTCGGCATTTTTCTCATGAATGTCAGTCCTCTCATACTTAAAATTTCTGTGATGAATCTCAGTTTTCAAATCTTAAACTTTTGATGTGATTTATTAAGATGTGTAAAAGTGTTATTTTCTGCATAACCTCATTTCGTCAATTTTTATGGACTGTAAAGGGAAGGATTGGTTTGTATATAAAGTGTGACGGTGAAGAAGGCGCAAACATTGGGAGTGCTGCAGCTTTGGATTTCCTTGATGTAATCTATGCGCAGTACAGAGAACAAGGTGAGATAACTCAACCCTTCTGCGCCTGATTCATAGCCTGTTGTTTCCTCTCAGGTTGCAAACTGGTTCGACTTTGGTCATTTTGTAGGAACTGGTTGTAACTATTGTAACAGGAAGAGGTGGTGCCCGGGTGCAGGCTAATTTTGAGTTAGGGACATTTCAGAGGATCATTTTAACACCTCGTCTTATGCCTTAATTCCATACTCTCTCTCCCTCTCTCTCTCTCTCTCTCTCTCTCTCTCTCTCTCTCATTTCGTCTATATAGGAGTTCTTATGTGGAGAGGTTTCACCGTAGACCAATTCATTGATCAATGTATCGGTAATGTACGTGACGGTGGCAGAGCTCGTCAAATGTCATTGCATTATGGATCAAGAGAGCTCAATTACGTCACAATATCATCTCCATTGGCAACAGGAATGCCACAAGGTAAGGAAGGGAAACGATCCTTCAAACCACACATGAATGACTTCATGCAATATACGTAGGTGCTGCATACCGCTGCTACGGAAGACGGTGCGCAGCACTTACATACCATTGCTTACGCTACGGGTGTTTTCATAATTAACCCCAATTAACCCTACCATACAATTAACACTTATATCTAGAATGAGAGTGACTATATGGAGATCGAGACCATATAATATTTGCCATGAATATAATGTACAATTATATATGGAAGAACGAAGTAAAATGGTGGAGCGACAACTCTGGAAATCTGAAACCTTTCTAATGTCTTTGCAGAATGTTGATTAAGTTAGGAGTAGGAAATGGACATATATTTATATCAAATCACATAATTTCATCACATGTGTTCTATTAAAAGAACACATTTTTTCATTCTTCTTCCTAAACCATATTCCAACGTAAAGTATTAACCCTGCAAGGGTAAGACACTGTGTACATCATGCAATGCCATGATTGCAGTGTTTTCTCTACATGTTCACTGAAGGGGGCAATTTCTGCCCCATTCATCGAAATTAGGGGGGAGGTAGCAGACTTGACATTTTAGGGGACAGTATTTTTAATGCTTACCTATGACATTAAACAACATATCCTATCAAAACATGAATATAAACAGGCACTAGTATCCATGGAAACTGAACCACAACTATGTTCTTGGCTTTTCTTTTCTATGCGCACGCTTCACGTTACGCACGTCACCAAAGTTGAATGACAGGCGATATTTTGTCTTTTCCGAGGGAGTATTCTGACTAGAAACAACAGCAAATTTACAGGACCTGGTCACTACACTAAGCGCTTGGGTCACCATGCATCATATGGTCGTGCTGTATTTGTGCTCGATTTTCCCGCAGTCAGTAATTTTTATAGGGTAGAAAATGGCTCGAAATGCGCAATTTGCGCAATCGCACAGTCGAGAGAAAACCCTGTGATTGCCAAGTGAATGCTGGTCCGGATTAATGTTCAGTTGTCAACAATAACTATTATACACACGGACTGTGCTGACAAATTTGACACTAGATGTTGCAACAAAAATTTTGAAGGAGAACAAGAAAGAGTATTATACCGACAGTGGAAAAATCAGGAAATAATATAGCGCTTTCAGCAACAATACGGCAATATAGAAACATAAATTAGTATGATTTTAAAAATAGTTACAACCTTGCTACACTTTATTTTTTCAAAACGGCCATCTGTATGCAAACCTATTTACTAATTCTCATGGAGCTCTTCTTAAAAATTGCAATTAGCATAATATCGTTTGCTTTTGTTCCGATGCACTGGTGGCTTTTAGTGCAAAAAAAAAAGATTTCATTACATTACATTATTATTAAACGTTAGAAGGCGAAAACGCATCCTTATTCCCATCTTAAAATTTTTCAGCTAACGTGCACAAAGAAAATTTGCGAAATGGGATAGAAAAATTGTGGGGAATATTTAGTCGCCGACTAAATTCCAAGTGACACTGAAGAAACTCACAGTTGTCGATCAACAAAAATCATTGGTTTATTATGTTTAAACTCACGGTACAGAGCAGCACGCCGCATCCATGTGCGTGGCCATTACAGGTTCCATGAGCATGATGGGAAATCTGATAGTAATGAGAATTTAACCCCAGAATCACGACGAAGTAACACAAATAAATTTAACTATAAAGCAAACTGTTGCCCAAAACTTTGTAACAAACATATCCATGTTAACAAAGTCCGCGAAAATAAATCATAGTACATGCACAGTGATGAGTGTACTGAAAAATGTGCATTTCGGTCAAAGTTCAGCCATCACCTGTACATAGATTCTCACAGCTGTGTCCAAACTCTAGAAAAGTCTCTGTTGAGAAAAGTTTGTACGTCATGCGAAGTGAGTGTTCAGAACATCAACTGTTGTATATAATATTTTGCTAAATTTCCGGAACCATAATAAACACGATAAACAACAATAAACAAAAATTAAGTTTTGGTCTAAACAACAACAAATACAAATAATAAAGTTTGAAGTTTTTCCACAAAATTACTTCAGTAAAACTTGTAAACATTATGTTTAATGGTAGAAGTGAGCCAACAATAAGCACTTCATCGGAGTTTCCACAATATCCATTTTTCGTAAATCTTGACACAGCCGCTGGTACTGCATATGCAATGAAGAGAGCTGGCTCGAAGAACTGTGTGGCATGTTATTTTGGTGATGGAGCAGCAAGTATGGGCGATGCTCATGCAGCCTTCAACTTTGCCTCTACGATGGAAGTCCCGGTTCTGTATATATGGTAATAGATAGCAGATTAATCTGCATATTTACATTTTTGCTCTAATCATTTGTCCATGTTGAAGAAATTATTTAAGGAGCTTAAGTTCATTTGTGCCACACTTTGACACTCTACGGCTCAAAAAAATAAAATTAACTGAAATTAAAAAATTAATAAATAAATAAATAAATAAATAAAAAATATAAGGACGCTCATTGGATGGTGAATAAATAAAAAGAAACTACTTTCTCTGGTCCTGAAATGTGCCAGCTCAGAGTATACTTGTCACGTAGATATCCTAATATATCCAAATCCTGCCTTGCTGTGCATTTACGCTAAACTTTCTGAAGTGGTATGTAATAAAGAACACAGTATAGTACAATCTCCTTTGCTATCGTAAATGATAAAAGGTAGAGTTATAATACTATCTTTGCTCAAAATAGAAATATTCCCAGATGATCTTCCCGAGTGAATGTGACTGACTTTGCAACGCTCACTGTACGTATAATTAGATATTATTCCCTACTATTTTTCTTCGTTCAGCGAAGGAAAATACGAGTGACGTAATGACCGTGTCACCACGAGTCGAAGACGAGTGGTGATACGGTCTATACGACACGAGTATTTTCCGAGCTGAACGAAGAAAAATATTAGGGAATAATATACTTATCACATGCACAAGCCAAGAATTCGTTACTTTTTTGCAAAATAAAATAAGTTTTCCATGACGACTCTGCGTTTAAACTTTTGAACTACTTTAGGAATAAATATCAGTACGCCGTGCACAAGTTGTCAATCATTTCCAGTCGTCCGTCGTGTGCGTTAGCGCTCACGTTCGTTCGTGTGTGGAGCAAATGACAGCTCTCGGTCTACACGTAGGCTACCTTCCGTAAAGTTATACTCTATTTCAAAGATAGCATAGTCCTAGAAATTTATCATGGACGAAGATACGCTATTTTTCGGGAAAAAATATCGACTGAATCTCGACGGTGCGAACACTGTAAACGTCGCGCCTGACCCTGTTTGCAATGCGTACGGAACCCACGGTATACGCGACCAGCTTCGAGTTCGTTGTTTCTGCAAATTATTCACGTAATTTCTTCGGAATATACAGGCGGTACACTCTTGAGTTTACATTGTTCGGATTTGTAATGTCGTAGTCTGTGAAAATATCGATTTCATTACATGACTTTTGATCGTGGGAGAAACATCGGCCGCCATGTTGTTTGTTTACATATTTACGAGCACACCGAAGATCGACAAAAAAAGGTCCGACGCACCAAAATTGATGACATAGACGGGGGTTGTCGTGACGTAGAACGACCAGAGAATAAATCCCGTATTTTTTCTTCAGAGACGACAAACTTGGCTTGTGCATGTGATAACATCACTTAATTCGTTGATGATCAGCATACCGGGCTTTACAAACCACTTTGATGCCTAACTTCTTTCACAAATCATGATCTAATAAATATAAATTTCCTGACTTGCCACTCTACAATTTTCTTGCAGCCGCAACAACGGCTATGCAATATCCACATGTTCCGACCAGCAGTACCGTGGTGATGGAATTGGTAATGAATAATATTTCAATGATCTCTTCTTCAGTTTGTCCTATGAACACTGAATTGACTCGCTTCTTGTTAACATAACGGATATAACTAAGCATTGCAAGAATGATATTTTTTGTGCGTGTGTTTGATCGGTTGGTCAAGAGATAAAGAGTAATCAATTTCACCTATTGGGTGACATTTTGAGTATTGGCTAGATACATCACCCTGCAAAACCACGAGAAAACAGCGTGTGCTACTTCTAATTCACGCCCCTATTCATGAAGTATCGGAATTGCTAACCATTTTTGTAATTTCGCAGCTTCACGTGGTGCTGGTTATGGAATGTGTTCAATCAGAGTGGACGGAAATGACACTTTTGCTGTGTACAACGCAATAAAAGCCGCCAGAGAGATTGCAATGAGTGAGAGCCGACCTGTGTTGATCGAATTAATGACTTACAGGTATGTAAAAAAATATTTTCATTGGTTTCCTGTCGATGCACACACCTTTTCGGCGTCCACCGCTTTTTAGTGTAAATATAACAATGGATAGGTAACAATGATCATAATACGCAACAACGCCTTCTTCTTTTCAATTTTCTTTCAGAATTGCAAACCATAGCACCAATGAAGATGCCGTAGGCTACAGAAAGAAAGAAGAAATTGACTTCTGGAGTAGATATCATCCAATCGATAGACTACGAAAATACATCACCAAAATGTGTTGGTGGGATGATGAAAAAGACAGCGAATGGCTTGAAGAAACTTGGAAAATTGTAAATATGCCAATAATGGTGATGATGATTATTCTTATTATAAGAATAATGATTATTATTGTCATCATCATTATTATTATTATTTCTTAAAAGCGCACTACACTTCGTCTCAGTGACCTTTACAGGGCTAAAATCCATTTGAGAAAAGTCAAAAGACAAACAGAAAACGTCTGTCAGACCACAGGCGACCCAATAAGTTCTGAGTTTTTCACACTGTTTTCTCTATTATTTTCTCTTCTTTCTTCATGCTCTGAATGATCGGAATAAATAAAATAAATGGTTTA
>LD345524.1:120508-132507 GCA_001465055.1 Ptychodera flava
ACTATCTTTTATTAGGCGAAAAAAGTAACCGGCGAGATTAACTCTTTGACGCCGTATAGAGTCATTCTAGTCATGAGCTTGGTTGCTACCGTATACCAGAAAACAACGGACTTTGACGTCAAAGGCCTGTTGCTGGTACGTACTTTGAGACAGAAAATAACGATGTTACCGGTAGACATGGACTTAATAGCGAGTGCAGAGAAATGAAGGTGACTGGTTTAAAAAATTCACAGTGCTGGCAAAAATTCTCCAGTGCGTGCTGTTGCTAATGTGTCACCATTGTGCCTTGAATCACGACGCGGTTTGTAAATTATACTTGGTATATACACTCCCAGAAAACGACGACGTGAAACATACATCTATATAATTTTGTTGAAAAACTCATGAAACGGCCACTCCGGTGATCTTTTTCTGCTTAGTCGGTCGATATTTTCTGGGTGGCATTTGTTACATGGAGCAGGACCATAATTAGTTATGTTAGAATTTGGCGCTTGGCAAACGAAAAGCATGCGCGTTTCCAGCGTTCCTTTCGATCTAACTTCCCGTTTATTTTTGAATAATGAGCAGTGTTTGTTTGCGCATATCATGAATATATAAGCGTCCACTAGGTTTACGGACGTCCTCGGGACATGTTTCCCAAGATCTTCATACCTTCCCCTTTTTCATTAACATCACTATCTTTCCGATGTTGACCAACCTCTGATAAGTCCACGGATTAGCATAATTAGTTGTGTTGACTAATTAATTACAGCATGTGTGTATGAGAGATATACGTCCTTGTAATGGAGTGTAAAATGAATAAAGAGTCAAGACGCTATAGGTTAGGCTATATAGTCATTTACTACGATCAGTCAGAGTATGAAAAAAAGGAGAGGGGCTGACAGTGACAGAGAAAACTGAGAAAAACTCTATAATAAGCTTATCAATATGTATGGGCCGCCTATGGTCAGACAAAAAGACAAAGTTACACTGTCTAATAATCCTCTAAGAGGTATGTCTTTACATTACGCTTAAAAGAATCGGTGGTGTAGTTTATGTGGGAGTTTCGAAGGGGTTCATTCCATAAAATCGGCGCTACGACTAACTAACTAGCCATTATGTTTTAGTTGTCTTGCAGTGTCACACCTCAGTAAACTAATTTATTTGGTGAACGATTTGTACAACGAGAAACACGGGTGTTTATCAGCGGACGAAGATAATCTTGGCACTTTTCGGAGATAATTTTGAATGTTATGAGAATGATCTTAAATTTGATTCTTTGCTCGATTGGTAGCAAAGGGAGCTAATATAAGACAGGTGTTATATAATCAAACTTCCTTGTACGGTAACTAGTCGAGCTGCGGCATTTTGTATGGATTGTAAACTTTTGTAGTTGGTAACTACTGATAGCATGTAGCAAGCTGTTGCAATATTCTAAACGCGAAGTTACAAACGCGTGAACTAGTTTCTCGGTTGTTTGAGTGTTTATCAAGGAAAGAATTTTCCTTATTCTGTGTAAGGCAAAACATGCTGATTTATATAGCACAAATCGTCTAAAATCAGTCAAAAACAGATAAAACTGGGGAGCAAGACGTTCGTTTAGGCAGCCGTGATCAGCGCCCCCTTAACTTACAAAGCAAAGAATGACAAGTTTTCAAGCAATGCAACCGAAATTGCCACGGAACCTTATCAACAAGAGTAGATATGCGACAACAAAAGTGTCAGTCTGTCTGATCTTGTCACCAATATTAATAATTATTAGATGTAACACAAGCAGTAAATACAAAAGCCTAAAGCGAACAGTCGTTCATTGAAATACCACTCATCCATCATTGCCAATGCTTAAATTTGAAAAAGTTTGATTTTCCTTTTCGTCAAATTTGTTTTTGTGATAACTTTACCCATTTTACAACTCTTTTGTTAACTTTTCCCCTCTGATAAGGTTGTGTTTTGTATCCATGTATTGTATCCAACGCATGCAAATCAATTTATGGCAGCATTGATTTACATTCGTAATGTTCATATTCCAACTCCAGGACGGTAATCGGTGACAGACTAGAGGTTGTTGGTCAGGCCAAAGAAAACAAAATGTGCTGTTCCGATACCCCGACCTACCCTAATTTTTTGCCTGCCGACCATAATTTGTTTAGAGCTACGTTAACACGGAAGTAAAAAAAAAGAAAGAAAGAAAAAAACCGTAAAATCACGTGTTCGTCACCTCGCATTTGAATTTTGCTTGAACGAGGACGTCTTTTATGTTTTTAGTCCTTCTATATTTTTGATACGTTTTTCTGGAAACCTTGTGGATACAGTTTGATCGCCCTGAACCCCTGAAAAGTCCATATTTAAAAATAAAAAACACGATTGGAACTTATTTGGGATAATTGGATGGTGAAGTAATGCCGGTGTAATCTGTAAATGTAAGCTCATCTGCTTTTCTTTTTAAGTTACACACTTGTTTTTATGAGTAATTTGTAATATTGCAACATTCAGCTATATGGCACCTAACACTTTTGAGAAATTTGAAAAATATGAAAATCCAATTATCCCAAATTAGTTCCAATCGTGTTAAAAATATTTTTTTTCAAAATCCCTGCCGACCTACCTACCCTATTTTTGAAAACAATGTTATCTTAACAGCACAATTTATTTTTTGGCCTCATCAGAGCGACTAACATAGTTAGTCTGTCGTAGTTCATTAACAGTAGAGAAATACTTAATGGCCTCCAGATTTTGTCATAATAGAGACGGACCAGTCTATCCTTGGAGGAGATGTGGCCACCTGGTGTCGGAGGGATGATCCAGTAGATCTTGGGGAGGTTTTCGAATGATATGTATATTTAGCTTTCAAAAACATATTGGACTTTATATGAGTTTTTGGTCACTTTCTTGAACAAAATAACGAGACTGCAATTTTGTAAACTGTTTATGCTAATCATTATTTTTCCCAACCTGACCATCCCTCTCAAGACTTGATTGCCAATTCCCCTTACGTATACTGTTTCACACACGCAGGTCCTTGATGCGTTGGACGGTGCTGAGGCCCAGCTGAAACCCAACCCATTCGAGATGTTCAACGACGTGTACGACGAGATGCCACCACGGCTGAGAAAGCAAGCAGAGTCGATGCAGAGGCACCTGAAAGAACATCAAAAAGAATATCCACTCCTGGAGAAGTATACACCGGAATAAGTATTTAGGTCATGGCCAGTTATCTTGTTTTTGTTTTGAAATCGTTTTTTTCTCCCCGGAAGTTGAAGAACACCAGTGTTCAAGGTCTGCGGTGAATGTACACGGTAGATCACTTATTCCGCCTTTGGAAAGAAAGACAGTTACGTTAAAAAAATCAGAAAGTTAAATTGTGATCGTGTTAATAATTAAAGGGACATAAGCTGTAACTTTTGGCAAGTTTTCAGTAGTCTGCTTCTGTATATCAACTACCGTGTCTGACCCTAATCCGTTTGTCATGCTGAAATTTCGAGTATTCTTTTTGTCAACACAGCTTGTATGTGTGTAGTGATCATTGTTTATTGTTTACAAATGAATTCTAGTCCGGTCTTGAATACAATTTTCATCAATAACAATGAAGATTATACTCATATAGGTTTTGTTGATATGCGAAATATTCGGCATTAAATTACAGTCTAGGGATTCAATGCAGAAAGTGTAGGGAAATCACAAAGTTCCGAAAAAATAGCCAAAAGATACAGCTTATGGAGCTTTAAATAATGATTATTATCATATGCTCATTCATCCTCTGATGTGGAACGTGAAATATCAGCTTTGATGATACACATCAACTATGTAGGTGTAATCTAAACTAATTTCAAGACGGCACCCGAGTATATGGAAAGTCGTAGCTGTCTTAGGTGGTGAGTTTACATTATGTTGTGCATGCGTTATCTTATGCAGTCTTTCATATTTTGTGATGTAGTCTTGTCATTATGTAATGCAGTCTTTCCATTATTTGATGTAGTCTTGTCATTATGTAGTTTAGTCTTTCCATTATGTGGTATAGTTTTGTCATTATCGTATGCAGTATTTCCATTATGTGATGTATTTTTGTCATTATGTTGTGTAGTCTTTCCATTATGTGGTGTTGTCTTTCCATTATGTTGTGTAGTATTTCCATTACGTTCCATGCTCTCGACATTATACACATATTGACTGGCCATGTGGGCAACAGCATACGTCTGTACCCCGAGGGACTGTGAGTCACCCCCAAAAACGGACTGTTTCCCGAGGCCGAAGGCCGAGGGAAACAGTCTGTTTTGAGGGTGACTCACAGGCCCGAGGGGTTAAAGACGTATGCTGTTGTCCTCATGGCCAGTCAATATGTGTTTTATAACACACCTCATCCGCAGTCATGTATAAGAACGTACCATACACAAAACTTGTCGCATGTAATAAGCCAATCAGATGTAGTAGATTAAAATCAGATGTAGTAGATCAGATTACATCTGATTAAAATCAGGTGTGATCACTACGTAGTGAGAGGCGACAGCAAGAGGATACCGCGTATATAAGTAAAGACGTCGCCGTACTCTACAACTTATTTTAATCAGATTGGTAGCCTAATAGGCCTAAGCTGGAGTGGTTCAGTAAGAAAAGGTTTTCCGAACACACAGGATCGTAATACTTCTGCAAAACGTTCAATGCACCTTTGATTATAATTTTCGTCCGTTTCGAGTCCTTGTTGGAAACCAGAGCATTCAGTTCTTCTTCAGAAAGTAAGTTAACCCTAGAAATTTCTTGACTATCGTTTCGATCGGCCGCAGACGACATCTTTGTTTACATTCCGGTCCGCGCATGCGTCAGTGTCGTTTTTGACGTCAGCTGGCATCATTTTTCGGAACTGATGCCTGGCAGGCAACAGTTCCAACAAATGATGCCTGATGACGTCGTTTACGTGGATCAGCACAAAAAGAACGCATCCCACGTGACTATCAATTGGCGAATTAAAATACAGACTGCAGATGAGGTGTGTTATAACATGCTATGTCGTTTTTGTACTATATTGTATAGTCTCTCTCTTGTGAAATTATTATACACATGTTGACTGACCATGAGGGCAACAGCATACGTCTGTAATCCGAGGGACTGTGAGTCACCTCCAAAAACAGACTAATTCCTGAGGCCGAAGGCCGAGGGAAACAGTCTGTTTTTGGGGTGACTCACAGGCCCGAGGGGTTACAGACGTATGCTGTTGCCCTCATGGCCAGTCAATATGTGTATAATAATTTCACAAGAGAGAGACTATACAATATAGTGCAAAGACGACATAGCATATTATAACACACCTCATCCGCAGTCATGCATAAGAACGTACACAAAACTTGTCGCATGTAAGCTTACTTATACCTTGGAGTGGTTCGGCAAGAAAAAGTTTTTCCCGACAGGATCGCAATACTTCTGCAAAACATTCAATGCACTATTGATTATCGTTTTCATCCGTTTCGAGTCCTTGTTTGAAACCAGGAACCAGAGCATATAGTTCTTCCTCAGAAAGTAGGATAAACCTAGACATTTCTCGACTATCGTTTTGATCGGCCGCAGGCGGCATCTTTGTTTACATTCCGGTTCGCGCATGCGCCAATGTCGTTTTTGACGTCAGCAGGCATCATTTTTCGGAAATGATGCCTAGCAGGTAACAGTTCCAACAAATGATGCCTGATGACGTCGTTTACATGGATCAGCACAATAAGAACGCATCCCACGTAACTATCACATGGCGATTTAGAACACAGACTGCAGATGAGGTGTGTTATACAATATTTTGATACATTACATAACCTGTGTTTTATAAAGACAACATTATGATGTAATTTACTTAATTTGAATGATTAAATACTACCCATAACTACAAGAGTATATGGGCGTGCGGGCTCTTTAGTATTTTAAAAATCTCCAAATATCTCGATCGCCATATCGGATTGTAAAGCACTCGTTTCAAGTATGACATCTATAGCTAGTGTCCTGAGCAGGTTGAACCTATAAGCAGGTTGATTGCAGTGTTTGAGAGGGAGAAGATAACTCCTGATATTGTTTGCCAAGTTATCGGTGTAAGAACTGGAACAACTGGGTGTTACCAGTCGTCCAGACATGATGTCTTTGAGAAACATCTGCTCTTTCTTTGGCGGGAGACGTCCGAACAAAGTTTAAGGAAACCAAACTGTTAACAAGTTTTGCTAGTAAAATACCCGAATATGTATGTTTTTCAGAATCTATTTGATGAAGGGTTCCTCACAAGAGAAATCTTCGATGTTAAGCGTGTTACGGGAGAATGAGACAATTTGGACAATCAAAGATGGAATTCTCAGAGATTTCAGACACCGACCTTGGCAACGAAAAGTTCGGGTGATTGACCTGAGTTCAAAAAAACAAACAAACTAAACGCTGACTGGTTAATATAGCGTTTACTGTTAACACAATGATCCGTGACAAATCGTAGCCAACCTGTTTGCTGCGATGAGATTTCAATAACGGAATTTGAAAATAAGATTTTTGCTGATTTTTCTTCAATGCAATTTCTATTTACTATTTTCAATGTCAATGTATGATTTCACAACAAACCTCTGTAACATTGAGAAAACGAGCACTATATAGCTAGGCTTGAAATATGCCCTAATACGAAAACACAAAGCATCCAGAACTCAGGGAGGTGATTGGTCAATGATGACATATGGAGATAGTCAGCACGATTGACTCTATCAATAACGAATCTGGCTTTTCCTCGTAGAGAGATTATGACTATCATCAAACAAAAAGAAGGGGATACATAACCGTAGGGCGGTTGATGTAGGGGATGTAATATTGAAATCCAGAAACGTACGTAAAATTACATCATTATCCATGCGCCGATTGCGATCCGATCTGTTATTGGCTGTATATTCTCCTCTCCATAGTCGCTTTCGCCGTATTGCGGCACTCATATATTAGTTCAACGTTATCAAAGTGATTTCAAACTTACAATAATGTTTGTGTACTCGTTTTCAACTGATTGGATTAAGTGGATTCCATTAAAAAGCAAAACTTCAGTAAATATCGTGGATTAATCTTTATGGACGAATTTACATGGAAATGTAGGCCTACGGTCACAGGGATTTTTCTCAGACTCACCGAGAGCTCCCGTGCGTAATTCCAACTGTGCTGTATCGCAAAAATAGCACTGTTACTCTCACGTCTCAGCCAATCACGTTGCTGTATTTTTGCCAACTATGATGTCAATTTTATTTTGTAGCGAAATAGTATATTTTCTAGATGACGTAGGCTGCTTCAAACATATCAAGAGGAATGAAAACATGCCAATGACAAGCAGAACAACGTCGTAAAGAAATCAACGATCAACTTTAACAAGCGCTGCAAAACGAATAACTCGAGCGAACTCAACCGTACAGACCTTGAGGTATTTGTTGGCGCGTCATACCGATAACGTAATAACCATGAGACGAAAATGACTACTTATGAACTTAGAACTCACCAAGCAATGAAAAATCGTTACGTTAAATATTATTTGTAATAGTTATGTCCCCAGTGTGTAAAATATTCTTTTTTTTTGAAAAATGTTTCAAAATTGTTCTTTTTCATTTTTCGTTTCATTTTTTTCTGTTTTCCTGACCGACAGGTGTCTTCCAAGTAGAATTATCACCGCATGTATATATATAACACGATTGGAACTAATTTGGGATAATTGGATGGTGAAGTAATATCGATTTAATCTACAAATGTTATCTCATCTGCTTTTCTTTTCCTATTACACACTTGTTTTTATGAGTAATTTGCGATATTGCAACATTCAGCTATATGGCACCTAACACTTTTGAGAAATTTGCAAACTATGAAAATCCAATTATCCCAAATCAGTTCCAATCGTGTTATATATATATATATATATATATATATATATATATATATATATATATATATATATATATATATATATATATATATATTGAGCATGTTGTCCCTTTTCGTTTGTCAATTGCCATGTCTGTATGGATTTTTAAAATGTACGTGTAAGATGTAAAGTTGTGACTAAGATAGTCGGATACTGGAAAGGTACGTCAACTTCTGGAATAGGTACGTCAACTTCTGCAATTTTCTGATTATTGAAAGGAACCTTTCCAATTATCCAATTATATATATTAGTTGGGCAAGATAATGTAAAAAGTAAAATGCGATCACTGAAGTTGTGTAATTTTTCTATATTGCAAATTACTCATAAAAACAATTGTGTGAAGAATGATTCGCTTCTTATAAAATTACCTGATAAAAAAACAGAATAAACACGATAACTTATAGTACAATTTTAAATTGGTCTGTTTTTCTCTTTAATCCACGTGTGGGCTTGCACAGATTCTCCGTTCAAACGAGGCACTGAAGCTTTGAGAACATTTACTTGCGCTGAAAAGTTACAAGTGGCTCTGGGTTTAGCACGAAATAGATCACAAGCCACGACAAGACTAGCAGATGCGTCATTGTAACAATGAAAGGTCATATCGCAGTGATATCATTTGTATAGATGATTTCAACTGCAAATTGTATCTAATCACTAGATGACGAGTGGCATAATTGAGAAAGCACAACTCGCAGCTTACTTTGGACAGGGCGGTACTAAACATACTACCCCGGATGTAGTCCACTATGTTTCGAGGTCAACACCCTAGTTGAAACGACAATAATACACATTGTAGACACTATTCGAAATCTTGATATCGATGACTATGTGCTAAAAGTGGCCCAACACTGTTTGGCTAAAAACGTTGTGCTTTCCTTCAAGGAATGCCCCAGGAACAACATGGGAAGCAGTCTACAAGGAAGGCGATAAAACTTCTGATATCGTCGCTAGATTTTCTAATTTAGGTCGCAGCACAATGGTGGACAGTTCCTATTGGCTGTTTGAATGTTATGGGCGCAATGACCTAGTTCAGACCTTGACTTCGCAAGGTCGTATGTTCATTTTGAGCATCACACTGTGAAATTCCTCAAACGTGCTACAGGACTGCATTACGTTGTTGAAAAGACCATGGAAAAGGCTATAAGTATAAAATTACTATGTTATTGATACTCGAGCATCCTCTTTTAGTCTACAAGCGTTCACTACCCTGCGTTATACTTGCACTTTGGTGTTGACCATGGCGATAAATCGTTCGATAGCAGCCTTCCAGTTGCGCCATGTGGCTAGGTTTCATCCGATATTTGGACGTGGACTACATCGGACGTTATCATCCACGGTAGGAACAAAAAATGTATGTGTAATGCGTTGACATTATAAGTTTGGAAATTCACAACAGAGCGCCTGCTAAAAGCTACTTTGTTCAAAATTTAGAAAGGTCATCTCAGGATATTGGCAGCGCAAGGTCATTGCTTGTCATGTTTGCCTAAAAGGCATTTAGAGTTCATCATCAAAGTTTAGTGATGAGCGCTAAATTTGAGGTCAAAGAGGCACATTTATGTAAAGTGTACGTTTAACGTATCAACTTTCTCAACATTATTATTATATCGATAGCCATGACAAATGTAGTAGTACCAACGAGGCCATTTGAAGGTCATTATTTGTATTCGAATGAGTGGTGTTACATCGTTCGCCTTCCAACCGTTGCTGCGCTGATAAACAACACTCATTGTATAGTATTCACAAACAATTCTCCTCGGCACGTTTACTTTCCTGGCTTTCAATATGAAATCAGCTGATGCACCATCTGACTTAATTCGGTATTTCCTAGATGAGTAAACTGCTTACTTTCTACATACGTAATGCACAGGTGCTGTGTTGCAAGTGAAATTAGACACTAAAGAGCAATCTATGCATTACTTTGCGGTAATCACGTAGTGGTCAATTGCAGCCTCAGCATGTTATACACCAAAGTATCGACCCTGCTGTTCATCACAAAATGTGATACAAGGCCTTCCTTATCCCTTCCCAAGATTTCAGATGTTTAACATTGACCTATAGTTATCGACTTGACCGATAGTAGTAGCATCCAAGACCGCGTTTGTGTACTTTAGCCCTTTGAATATTGCCAGGAAACGTAGCTTCCTGTGATTCATTAAGTCTGTTTACACTCCGAACCTTGAAGTAACCGACTGTCTTGCGTTGAGTGTAGGAATGACCGGAGGTTGACTTGGACTCAAGCTTCAAGTTGAAAGATCATGTCATCCTGTTTTGACAATATTGCTTGTCCTTAAACATTTTCCGACGTATCTGTTTTGCATTAATAAATTATGATTTGCAGATTTTGTAACGATTTTAAGTTGTACAATTTCTAGA
The DNA here is from genome assembly GCA_001465055.1 of Ptychodera flava. Classification (NCBI taxonomy): domain Eukaryota; kingdom Metazoa; phylum Hemichordata; class Enteropneusta; family Ptychoderidae; genus Ptychodera; species Ptychodera flava. Next base: position 130,758 of record LD345524.1, read on the forward strand.
AAAAGTTGAAGAGAGCTGTGAGAGAGCGAGAGCGAGCGAGAGAACAAGAGAGAGAGAGAGAGAGAGAGAGAGAGAGAGAGAGAGAGAGAGAGAGAGAGAGAGAGAGAGAGCAGATATTGAGTCGTCACTGTTTAGTAATAAAGATCTGAAGTAATGTTACAACCGACAACTTGGAGTGTTACCTTCAATTAATTAAAGTATCACGATCTCAGACCGGTACCTCAACCCGGGGACCGTAATGGAAGAGACGCAACAGTAATAAAGTAATAAAAAAATCAAACGTTGTTTGGGTATACTTTTTCAAATGTATTCTCCCCGACGTATGAAAACAACCATAGAAATTATAACATCGAAGCTACGGCCCATTTTAACTGGCGCTAAATTTAACATTTAACATTGCAGACCACTAAACTCACTATATCAGACGGCACACCAGACACGATGCATATAAAGACTTCCCACGATGTCACCGAAGCAATGAAAAATCAACGCCTCGTCGACGATGACAGACCACATTTTCCGGGCACTTGGAAGTCCAGCTACGTGGACACGATGCAGTTCATCCAACCAGAGTTGCAGGACACCATCCCGATATACAGAGTTTTGAACTGGGAAGGTGACATTGTGAACAAGTCAGAAGAACCAAAACTTGGCCAGGATATGATATTACAGATGTACAAGACGATGATTAAACTGCACACAATGGATAGTATCCTGTACGATGCGCAAAGACAGGTATACAGGAGACTTAAAAATTATACCCACTCCTACCTACCTACCTACATAAATAAATGCATATATATATATATATATATATATATATATATATATATATATATATATATATATATATATATATATCAAGTGACGTTTGTAGCGGACTCTGAAAATGACTATACTCAGCGTCAGCTTCAGCATCATATCGAAGAATGAAGAAACTCTACCAAATGTTTGATAAGTGATGAAATGCTCCCAGATTTTAAAAAATAACAACTGTATTCTTTCACAATTTTCTTTTGAATCGTAAAAGTGGTTCACAGGTAATATCTTATCAAAAGAATATCTCATAAAGACTGTTGTTACATAATTTTGAACAGTCCATGATCCGTGGAAGTGTTTGTTGGTATCCTGTAAACTCATGCGATCGGAGTGTCCGAATACTAGCGCATAAAAAGCAATCCTTGATTCGAAATTTGTAAAAGTCGCCACCATACAAGGCGATTATCCCCATATGAAAGCCCTACTTATGTAAAAAAACATAAGAAACGATGAACTTGAATAACAATAACTTACGGCCCAAAAAAGTTAACGTAATTTAGATTTCAAGGAACAACAACAAACATCGGCATTCGAACTTATGGCTAAGAATGTTATGTTAATGTTATTACCACATTATTTTCATAAAATACAAAAATCATAGTGTTTTGATTAATATGATTAATATTTAAAGTGATATAAAACTTGGAGCGCATTTTTACAGTCGCTTTTACCCTTAAGCTTATCATTCCATGGATCACTGTCGGGAATAGTCGGATCTGATGCCGGCGACGCTGACACTGACGCGTCATACTCAGAATCGTTTATGCCTGACACCTGAGGCTGAGGATGGGGATGAGGATGCTGACGCCAACTTCACATATTATATATATATATATATATATATATATATATATATATATATATATGTGTGTGTGTGTGTGTGCGTGTGTGTGTGTGTGTGTGTGTGTGTGTGTGTGTGTGCGGGTGTGTG
>LD345524.1:150434-168398 GCA_001465055.1 Ptychodera flava
TTATTGACGTGGTATAAATCATGAATAATGGACTGCAAACGCTGGAAATGAAACAACTACATTGTACATATACTTCACGTCAAAAAAGCTCGACTCCGAAGGTACACTACATCACATGTTATTATGACATGTATGACTATGAGCTGCATATGCATGATGCAGTACTGCATCTATTTCATCGCGATATCGTGAGTCGAGATGCGCAACACTGCATTTGTAGGGAGAGCTCACATCAACTTTTCAGTTGATTGCGACTAAATTAAAGTGTGTTAGTATATCGGAACAATCTATTTCCCCCAAGTCAATTGATAATGTTTACGTACCTGTTTCCACTCGTTTTCCTTCGTCTACTTCTGCCATTTTGAATTAAATCTCGTCATGCTCTCGTTCTGTACGAGAAAGTTTTCAAGGTTACTGGGGTCAAAGTTGGCTTCGCGCAGAGGGTTGCCGAGGCCTGGTTTTCAGTCAACTATCTGAGGATGGTCATAATATGAAATTAAATGCTCCTAAACCTTATGAAACATTCCTTGAACAGAATGACACTTGTATGACACAGATAACAAATAGGTAATATGAAATGTATTTTTTCCTACAGCAGGGTTGTACCATTAAACCATACTTGGAGGGGTGGTCAGAGTGAAGACATAAAAATTATACGCTTTGTTCTAGCCGTTCTTTCTTCAGATTGTAGACACATGAGCATGACTCTACAAAAAAAGCAGAAAGGCTGACAATATCTGTGTACTCTTGACGTCTTTCGATGGAAAATTTTGCGAAATTACGAATAAGAGGATGTGTAATATAAAACTGACCTCAAAATATTGTTTTCCAAGAGTATTCTTTGAATAATTAAGACCCATTAAAAACTGAAAGTGTATAACACTGTCGAAAGTGGCATGTAAATTCAAAAGTTTTAACATCATTTTAGATTTCCTGCCATTTTAAAAAACTAATCACATTACAGCGAGAAAATAAAGATTACGACGACAAGATGTCGGCTATTGTGTGCTGTGCATTCATTGAAGTAAATGGCATCATGCTTGTTTCTTGGATGATCACTATGTGTGGGAAATACTGCATTTTTCACTTTTCCATGGGGCTGCCCTTTTACGAGTGCGGCACCCGTTTATTATTTACTGATAACCTGTTAAAACATGTAGGTCTGGTCCAAATCAGTGAGCAGTGAAACTTCAATACATATCCTTCAGTTTAGCACATTTACACGAACAAACTTTGGTTTGAAAATAAAACCATACCTTTCAATAATACCCTTCTCCAGATTGTATGAGGTATTCGGGTTAATAAAATGGAGTATTATATGCTGTTCATACTGATTTTTAACAAAAGATGTAATGCTTTGATTCATCATTGTATCAGTTTAGGAAAGCTTAGCACCTTAATGTACTCCATCACACATGGTTTAAAAACCAACCATCCTCTGGGAAAAACGCTGAAACACTTCAAATAATTTGGCATTTTCATTTCACACTAAAAGTTCATTGCTTTTTAACATATTCTCAAAATCATGATATTTAGAAACCAATGTATATTTTTCCATTTTTGTGCTTCAAATAAACAGGCATTTTGATTTCACACTATAAAAATTACTTTTTACATATTTTCAAAATGTTTATATTTCTGCTTTACATTTGGAGTATGGAAAATCTGTCTTTTACCAAATGAGTTGAGGAGATGATTCTCTGTGTTGGTAATATCTGAACAGAACATTTGATGATAAACACTGTGACTGTGGAAGCACAGACTTGAGAACATTATTGGGAGAAGGCAAGTAATGCAAGTGGACAGATTATTCATGCATATCGGAGATAGGGAAAGGGCTGGATATATGACAGGTTTTTCATATTTTATACATATTGAGTATATATAATAAATTTAACTGCTTACTTGTTGCTGTGGTCAAGTCAAAGATTGGAGTTTGCTCCAACAAAAAAAATTTCAAGTGTTTCTAGAAGATGTGTACAGTTAGTATACTTTTGTTAGTAACCAAATTGATATTTCAATCCAATTGAAAAAGACAAGTTTGATGATCTCCACAGTGATGTTGTTATTTCAAAAGGGTTTTTTAATAGAGAGGCAGACATACAGATTTGTATGCATCACTGTTCTAGCTCAGTGTGTATCAAGAGCTTGCTTGCTGGCACTTCTATGGCCGCCATTCAGTCAGTGTTGATGCTGGTAGGAATGACTTTCCTGGTTTCCCTGTGACAGATTAATTAGTCTTTGGAATCAGCTCCCTAATATAAAGCTGCTTAGCCTGTGATCAACAGTGACATAGTGTTTTAACACATTGCAAGGACAAAGATAACTGAAAGCATTATTCGGAAAAGATTTTTTTGGAGTTCATTATGTCAAATATAAGTAGATTTCTGTAACTGCAGATCATATATATTTATTTGTGTGAGTGTTTACATTCTGTGGATGTTTATTGGTCACCTCATGGAGGAAAAGATGCCACAAATCTGAGAATGAGATTAGATACCGAGTGAAAGTACTGGACCTGCAATAGACATGTACACAGAAAACAACCATCCAAAAGAGGTGTGTCCCGGTGAATATCTACTCAAGCTGCCAAATGGAACAAGTGGCTATTTCAAACACATTCAAATGAAGACTTTGATTTGTGGTCTATGAACAAATCATGCAAAAAATTACTACATGGTTATCTTTGACTTTGGTTAGGGCTTTGGTTTGACCTGTGTTACAGCTGCAATGGACAAAAGAATATTGCAACATATTGTCCTTGTATTTCGATTTCTTTAAATGACTTGGGACCTATCATCCATGCCATCTTTTGACATGTCACTGTGTGTAAAAAATCAGCAATCGTCCACAAAGGCTAGTCACCAGCTCAAAACCAGTCTATGGAACAAATTTGATTCACTGCCTGGTAATCTAGTAACCGGAAACCTTACACCATTCTGTTTGATTTAATGATATGGCTAATGATGTCAGGTACAATATCAGTGAACACAGAATTACTTTGTAGAATTTAAAAGAAAACTTTATTCGTGTGACAACGTTTACAGAATATTGCAGTTGATTCAGATATTAAAATTATATTGAAACTACATGACAGAGTTCATAAATGTACCATGCGGACTTAACAGAGTTTCTATGACATAGTTCTTGCTATTCTCATCTTCTCATACAACTCCTGATCCTGTAAAAGATGTACAGACAGTAAAGTTAATTCATATTAAAGTCTAATGGAGGACTTATGTCTCAGAGATGCATTCACAGTGTGTATACAGTACTTTATGAGAGTACTGAGAGGTTTTTCAACATGAGTATTTTGATACATTTAAATTTTCATGCTGGGAGCTGAAAAAAGAAAACATTTAAAGTATGAGTACTGATACATGATAATCCTGCACAGCATTCCTGAAAGCAGACGTTAAAGCGTCTTTGAGCTTCAGAGATCATAGTTGGGAGAGCCGTCTTTTGCTTTACAGCTTTCTTCAGTGATCAAACCATAGTTCATGTTCTTTAACAAGGAATTACGGTACAAGAGAAATCATGAGCACTTTTAAAATAAATTTTTAATTTCGAAATTAACAAATTCTAAACGTTTTCATGAGTAAGTTTGATGCATGAATATTAGATATCACATAAAGAAGCTCTAAGATATTTGAGTTTCTTTAAGAACCAACAAATCTGACAGTAATCCATACCTTCTTTGAGACTGATGCCTTGACTTTGCTGAATGCAATTTCAAAGTCCATGTTACTGACTTGCACTGTGAACTGGGTTGGCCTTTGACTGTCTCTGTGATCAGCACACGTTGGGGGCGCTGTACTGATGAATTTCTTCAGGGCTGACATGGAAGCTTCTCTGGTCAGTGCTGCAAGGTCAGCACCACTGAGCAAAGGAAAGAATACAGAAAACTGTGGAATAGCACCTATGATCTCTTTGAAGCTCATTGATGTTTGGATGAAATATTTCAAATGAAAGTTGCAGCAAAGAGCTACACAGATACAATACAGATGGAAAGAAATTGACAACCTCTGTCACAATTTTCCACAAATATTTCACAAAATTTGCTCTAATGAAAGGGTTCTCCCTATGTTGTTGTTTATGTTGACATGAGACCTTAAACATAAGGAAAGCAGGTTTATCAAGGGCTTATGCATTCTACTATTCCACAGACAACGGAAAGAGAATAAGGAAGAAATTTTCCTTTGTTAGAGGCAAGCAATTTTGTGAAATTGCACACATTGTTTGTAATTTTGATGATAAACAGGATCACCTGACTGTAAAGTGTCATATGAAAACGGTGAATTGATTGAAGACATCAAAGAAGAAGTACAACATGAGAATACTCACGTAAATCCTTCACATCTACTGTCACTGGAAATCTCTTCAATGCTGACATCCCCAGCAAGGCATGGTTTAGTACCATTCTGGGAATCAAATGACATGCCTGAGTAAGTCGCAGTTGACATTTACAAAGAAAAGGTACTTTGATGACCAGCTTGGCCATGGCCATATGAAATATTAGGAATGACATTGTACATTTGCAAGGGGCGTCATGAAAACTATGGCAATAAGCAGTACAAGTTTCACACTGGTAGTTAACAAATCAGGAAATTCGGACACCCGGAAACTGCATCTTTCCAAAAATTAAGGACTGCCCAAATCATAATGTCCAATAGTGCTACCAAACCAAAATGAAAGACTAGATAAACCGACCGAAAAAACTAAACCGGACCTACCTTGGTAATGGTTTGTAGTATTTTCCTCCTATCAGCCTGGCTGGGAATTCCCACATAGAGTATTTTATCTAACCTGCCAGGTCTGAGAACGGCAGGGTCTATGATATCTGGTCTGTTGGTAGCACCCATGATGAAGACCTGTTTCCTGGTTTCTAGGCCGTCCATCTCAGTGAGGAGTTGGTTGACAACCCTGGCGCTTGAACCAGACTGAAGAAGAAAAGTGTTTGGGAATAAGTAAGGTTATCTGATTTGTCTTCAATATCACACATTTCATGATTTTACTATTCAAGGTCTTTGATGATCTTTAAACTTGTAATTTATACACAATAATTCAAAGCCTTCCTGATCTATGATGAGATATTCTCATTGAGCATGATAACATCTACATTTGGTAGGCGTAGGTCTATTATAACATGGAATAGCCTTGGTGAATGCATGATTGAAACGCCTACAATGACAAACTGCACAAGCCATCCTTTCATCAATTACATGTCATCAATCAATCAATCATGTGCAAAATGCAATATGCATGTAGCATCAATTTCACATAAAAATTTGTATTGCTCAGTGGTTTACAGAAAATGAGCAACTCAAGCAAAAAGCTGTTTGATATATCATTGTAAGCAGCTACATGTAGGCTTAAAATTTGCATTAAGTTTTTGCTCATTTTCCATGATGAAGTCAAGTTTGATAACAATGAACGTCAGTCAATTTCTGTGATTCAACTGTAGTTCTTTACCTACCTCAGCAACATTGGATCTTCTAGGACAGAGAGCATCCAGCTCATCAAAGAATATCACACAGGGTGCTGAATTCCTGGCCCTCTGAAAACACTGCCTGACTGCTCGCTCACTTTCACCGACATACTGTAGAAATAGAGAAAGAGCATGCATCAATAATTGTTTTCTGACCCAATTTTAAGTCTCAATTTTGACACATCTCAGTTAAGTATTGTTTATCCAGTTTTCAAATTCTATAAACTGAAGTATATACATGTATGTGCCTTTAGCATTCACAGCCTTTAGCATTCACAGGAAATAGCTGAGCCTATTTTAGTAGATTTATGAATTTCAAGCACGATTACAGAGAACTTCAGCATGTTTAAGTGAGTTTTCACTGGGTGAGAAATAACAATTAAGTCGTTGTTAATGACATGACATGAAAAAAATGGAAACAAAATGGCAGCCCAGTGGCCATATTAGATAGTATCACCAAAATCAGTCGACATGTATGTATATGCCATAGCATACCCTTGTGCCAAGTTTCAAAGAAATCAGCCTGAGCACGCCTGAGATATCTTGTGGAGCCAAGGATGCATGCCACCCAATCTGTAAGTCCCCAAGACTTCGTCAACGGGGACTAACAGGAAAAGATACAGCAACATTGAAACTTCTGACAAACATTTAAATTACCAAAAGGATACACAAGAAGTTTTTCTCAGAGTAGAGGTACTTGTTTAAAAGAAAAGTGCAGCAAATTACATGCAGTGCTTTGAAAATGGCAAGTCTAAATGATCACTTACCATATTCAGGAGTTCAGGCCCTTTGACAGATATGAAGTTAATGCCTGACTCGTTGGCGACAGCTTTTGCCAGGAGGGTTTTGCCACACCCTGGGGGGCCTGCCAGTAATATCCCTGGAGGACTCGTTAATCCCAGTGACTGGAATGCAGTTGGGTTCCTGACTGGTGCCTGAGTAAACAGATGGAAAGAATAACGATAAAAATGTATTACTGTTCATGTATCAGCAGTTCTTATATGAAGAACCTGTTATCATACTTTGTGTAGCAGACAAGATAGTTGATACACAGATGAAGTCGCTTACGAAATTTCAACAACGTGACGATTAGACTGTTTATTTTCAATATCTGATGATGAATCCCATGAAATGCTTACCAGTATTGCCATCGTAAGTTCCTCTCGTACTTCTTCCAAGGCTCCGATATCATCCCACGTTACATCCGGTATTGTAGCAAAGCCTTCTCTCTTAGCAGACGGCTGGACTAATGGCAAGGCCATCTGTCTCAAACAAAGAAGAGAGATTCATGAAATTGAGTATTGTGTAGTTCTATCAATACTTGGCAAGATCACTGAATCACTCTATATGTGAAATGTTCTGGTGATATATCAGATACTGTATGATTTTAGGCAAATGAATTGTGTTTATTGATAATGAATCATTATTGGTTAATGTTCACACCTTAACAACTCTAAGAAATACACTCTGTATAAATGAATACATTTACAAGGGAAATCAAGCATTAGATTTGGTATGTACCTTAATGACCACATATCTCTCTGTTGATGGAGAGAACTTCATTGGAGAGCAAATCACTGATCTTTGTGCAGGGTGAGAGAACCTTGAGCATGATGAAGTTCTGCAGTATTGAGTGGCTATGAATTTGTGATCCACAAGAAAACAATGGAATTGGTATTTTTGCATCGGGTAGGTATGAATACCGTGTCAAATTTATGTCTTAAGAATAGTTTAACAATAAATGGTATTGATTTTACATACTTGAAAGTCTTGCATGCCAATGCTGAGATCTTGGAGCTGTTCCTGTGTCAATGGAGGTTGATCTCTAAGCCAGCAGAGAACTGTGATAAGAAAACGGTTACCTTTACAGTGAGTTGTTGTTTATTTATATCTGAAAGTAGATACCAATTTTTTTGGCATCATATACAGATGAATTAGAAAGTTTCACTGTTAAAAACATTGGGACTAAAAATACAACTTACTGTTATTTTCTAACCTTTGCAATCTATTGGTTGGTTTGTAACCAAATGGGTTCATATGGTCATTATCATGATGTATGTGGTTCACAATGGGTGCAATTGTAAGAAAGTGCAGTGATGAAATATCCGCCTTAACATGCAAGGATTGCTTACTTGTCGTGTAATCTTGCTTAGTAGCTTCCTCAGTCACAAAACCACCATCTGTTGTACCATCAGATGTATCCATGGCAATGGCTTTATGAGAGACCTCCAGATCCTTGAAAACCCTTTGAAAATCAAAACGAGCACAATGCCTTTAATAACTTACGAACAAATGAAAATTTGAAAACCATATATTTTAAGGTATTTATTAGCAGTAGTCAAAATAGATGGTTGCTTTTACATTTATGCATCCTTTTCACAGAATTTTGTCTGTGCCATACCGGTAGACACACCATCTTTTGTCAAGCTGTTGACTGAAAAAATACCAGTTTGACATTAGCAATTCTTAAAATAATTTGTACATACATATTCACATCAATGAAGGCATTTGTTTGCAAAAAAAATTGAAAAAAAACCCAGAGAGAATAGTTTCACCTGTTGACAGCACACATGGCAGCTTCCCTACACAATGACATGAGATCAGCTCCTACAAAACCAGGGCTTTGCGAAGCAAGGAAGTGGAAATTGAAGTCATCTGACAGCTTCAGATTACGGCACATCACTTCAAGTATCCTGAATGATAAATACGGTAAGACTTTTACATATCTCATTTTGACAGGGTGCTGTTCTATGGATGGTAACTGTTTCCATGATTTTGATCCTTGTTCATACTTTCTGGCTAACCTTGATCACGAATTCAAAATTGTATGAGAGTTTACTACGATATCACAATGGTCGGGGGCTTTCTACCTGTACACAGGAAGTTACATCAGCACCATATAAGCGACTAGGCATTACTTTTCATTGTTAAATATCTTGCATGTCCACACATATTACATATAGCAATAGCTTCTGATGTCTCTGTGATTTTATTACCTCTTCCTTGCCATTTCATCCGGAATACCAAGAGATATTTCCCTGTCAAATCTGCCAGCTCTCCGCAGTGCAGGTTCCAGTGAGTCAGCCCTATTAGTTGCACCGATCACCAACACCTGTGATGAGCTTGTACTCAGTTCTGCACGATATGACAGACAAAACAGGATTAGGGTGACTTAAAATGATTGTGGGGTATTAAAGAATGTCTGTCTTTTTACAAAAATCAGAAAATTTGACTTTCTAGTAATTTTCACCAGTAATTTTTTTGCCTTGGTATCACAAGATCATATGAATGCGTCATTGAGAACTTCTGCTGAGGTATCCTATATTGATATACCATCCATAATAGAAGTTCTCTGCAGCACTATTCAAATCATTTGAAATTTTGGAAGTACTTTTCTAGTGTGATTTCTATGCATGTGATGGGTGTGTCTGTGAACAAGATTTCCTTTAAAACAAATAAGTGTTTATTTATGTTATGTTGATGGGGGTATTGGAACATTTTGCACGTCTCCTGTTACTGTGTCATCTGTAAAATTTGTTGTTGCAATATCAAAATGGTCAAATAAAATCACTGACTTTTCATACTCATACCTATGTACTAATAAAGTGACAGTGAGTTCAGATGTCAAATTACTTACCATCCATGCATGTTAAAAGCTGTGCCACAATTCTTCTCTCCATTTCCCTCTGAGCTGTTTCCCTCTTTGGTGTGATTGCATCAATTTCATCAATGAAGACAATGCAAGGTGCACTGATCTGCCAAGAAAATAAACAATCTCTGTCACCCTACCTCTCTCTCTGTCGCCAAAGTATTCCTCTAAGCCAATGTGACAAATGACAAAAGCAATGCAGAGAAAAGCTGTTGGTTTCCACAGCCTTGATTCACAAGTATTGTGATCCGTGTGTGGTGTGTTCCGTTTAAAATTCAGAATAATGGCTGTCGCGTAGAGAAGAATGACTGAATAATTTTAATGTGATGGGCCTGCAATGAAGACACTCTAAAATAAAATCCTAACGTGTAGATGAGAGCACTACAAACTCTGAGAGATGGATACAGTCTTCAGTTTTTTGTAGAAATCATACAATTGATATGAAACCTTCCTTTGACTTACCACTGCTTTCTCAAAGAGATCTCTGATATTTTCTTCGGATTCTCCTGACACTCCTGACACAATCTCTGTGGCTGCTATTTTCAGGAATGGAAGATCTAATTCCTGATGAGAAAACAAATTTACAAATTAACCCTTTGCACCCTGACCCCCTGGTACTCTGTGACGTCATCGGACATTTATGTCTGAGCCGGGTTTAAAGGGTTAAATACAAGTCAAAATGGTCTCTCTTTTGATTCTGCCTTTTACCATCTCAGTTCGGGAGAACAAGGTGGATGGTTTTAGATGTATTATGGGATAAAGCAAGGGTCTGTCAGTGATATAGACTATCGAGCATCTGGCTTGGTATTGAAAACCTTGATGTGGCCTTACCATAGATATGCTCATTCAAGAATAACATCGGACTACATTGAGGCATGGTACATATATGAATTAAAAAAAAATATTGTATAGCTCCACAAATTGAAACAGAAAATGGTGAAATAGTGAGAGGCTAATAGATGCAGGCAGGAGATGTGTCATCTGGAACCTGACTGACAAACCTGACGACAATGAGGACATAATAATTCATATACCCCTGCAATGGCGTGTGCTAGCAGTGTCTTCCCACATCCAGGTGGACCATGCAAGAGAATTCCTCTTGGTGGAGTGACTCCCAGCTGGTTGTATACCTCTGGATGCCTCATATGCACAAGTAATTTGCATATTTCCTGTAAAATAAACATAAAACTAACTACCGTGGTAAGCAAATTCTAAGGCAAAATCTGAGGAACAGCAAATCAGTCTTCCAATAAATCTACATGTATTCTGAACACATAAATATTGCAGAGGAAAGACAATTGTAAAATGATGACACTGCTTATAAGGTATCCAAACAAACACAATGAACGAAATTACTTTTAATACTGAAACAGCACCAGTAAACTTCAGCCTTCCTGACCGTAGAGGTGCATATGAACCCCTAATGATGTCAGAACAAACAAAACCAAATTTACAAATCAAACGCAAAGCCATGGGTGACCATCATTAACAAAGATACATTGTGACTGAAAAGATATGCCATATAAATTGACATGATTCTAGTGCTGTTGAAAAACCAATGGTTCAAAGGCAACATATTCGCAAACTGGAAAAGAATATTAGTCAGCCGTGGCTGTGTAATGGTTAATGCAATGACAAAAGGCATAGTAGGGGTATTACAGTTGTCATTTTTTTGTGTTATTCCCAGAAATCTTACCTGCAAATTGCTATCATTTCCACCGACGTCTGCAAACCTCACTGATGACGTTTTCAACTCAACACCTGAAATGGCAAAACACACATCAAAGTTCACAACCTTGCAGTGTGCAACATTTCCAATTCCTTCAAAACTGGGAAGACTTGGAGCAATTTCACCTGGTGTTCATGAACATCATTAAAATGCTGAAGTCAATGAAATTACCTGTATCTTTCTGCCAATGCAGGATTTGAATACTAGTCAACACTAACTGAAATCAGAAGCAGACTAGCTAAGTAAACTTGACATGGGTCAAGTGAGTACAAAGCAAGATGTAAAGTTTGAATTCAAGCAAGTCACTTATTCAGTGCTCGCTTTACACATTACAGCTCTGATTAAACCTTTGTGCCCCAAAGTTAATTTTTGTAGCCTTTATAAAATACAGCCCAGTCAATTTTTTCAGATTTTTGCCTAAATTTTGATAAAAATATGTACTCAATTAAATGTGATTTCCAAAATTTGGTCCAAAATTATCAAATAAAAATTACAGAAAAATTCATAAAAATTAGTAAAATGTTGTACTAAAATTTTGGCAGGATAAAAATTACAGCACTCAAAGGGTTAAAATCATCTTTCTAAATCTTAGTTATCTACATGAATGTGTACAAAATTTAAACTTGCCACTTTTGTCAGCCAAATGTTTTGTTTACACACGAATCAGGACATTTGCAGTTTTCACCCAATGACATAACAAGTTAGGTCTGCAGCCAAATTTTGCACTCAAAGACCATGAGAATCAATTACAATGGGGTGATTTTTTTTTGAAATGAAAAAAAAAAGTATACTTACCTCTTTTCTTGTTCTTTTTTCCCTCTGTAACTAATTTTATTCTCTTGTTACTAACATCCTCCACTGTAACAGTGGTTGGATTTATTTTTCTCTTCTTTTGCCGTGATTTCTCCGTTGCCTCTCCATCCGCTTCTTCCGTCTTTGTGCCGTCCTAAATGACAACAGAAGTACTGTACCTTTATAGCAGCCTGGATTCACAATCAAATACTCAGACACAACTGAATGACATTCATACCTACTGGTCAGATGGATTACTTTACATGAAGATAATTCACATTGAATCATGGATATACTCATCTTCTTTGAATTTTTCTAGTCAGATACTACTACAACGTACAGATATTACTTTAGGAAAAGAATTACACATTTATTTCTCACCTTCAGCGATGAACTAGACATGATTTCTTTATCCTGAGAATTATCCTCTTCTTTCTGTGCACTGCTTTTTATCCATTTAGTCCTGCTTTTGCTATGAGCTGATTCATTTTTCCACAAAGTTTCACAAACTTTTTCTGTCCCCAGTGTTTTCTGTTTCTTAGGGTCTGCACTTCCACCAAAACTCTCTACATCACCCCTTAAATCAAAGTAAAACAGATCCCGGCCAGAATCCTCATCATTACTTTCCTCCGTGGGCATGTTTCTCGTGATCAACCCACTCTGCTCATTGTCACTGTTCTCAGTACTGGCTGCTGGGGTTGTAGCCACAGAATGGTCTCTACTGCCATTCACGCTGGCACTAGTCTTCTTCATATACAGATTTGTCAAGCTGTTGTTCACCATATTAGTGTCCTGGGGATGTAAAGAAAGGTGTTTGAAAGTTTGACGTGCACAACACTTAGAAAATTTACTGGTCCATGGTCTGAAAATACTTGACCTGCAGTACGTGTATGCATGAAAGTGTAAATTTGTCTTGAAATAACTTTGATGGACCAGTAAATACCATTGAAAAATAAAGCAACTTGATAATTTGGAATCAAAAATGGATAAATCCTGAAAGCTGTGAACCCAAGAAACTGATAAGTTGGTTTGCTTGATATTATTTGGTGGTGTGAGACATTATCGTTGCTCCGTGGGATGCCAGCTTTCAACTGGATCAACTTACTGAAACATTTGAAACAACATTAAAAGAACTTAGCATGTACTTCTAATCCACATTTCCCAGTGGATTAAATCAGGAATTCAGTTGATGATATGTGCAAACACAAGTAGACATACATGTATTTCCAAACATGTTCATAACACAGGTTTGTTTGTTCTGCCATCATGTGATCTTTTGGGTGTACGGGGTCTGCAGAATACCACGTGTCCTTTTTATTCTGGAGCAGAACCATTGGACGGTTAAAATTCCTATATCCTTTTTCAATAATTCTGCCTAGTAAAACTTTGACCTTGGGATAGATAGCAAACCTGGAACTCCTCTTGCAAAGCAAAGCAAATATTCTATTGATCAAAGAACATGATGTCCCCTGATGCCTCCGAGGAAATTACCTGAGTTTCTACATATTCTGGATTATCTGAAGAAAATTCTTCATCACTGTCACTGCTTGAGCCACTACTGTCCATGCCACTGTGCAAAAGTAAAACATTTCATCAAAAACATTAATCAGTGATGAACTATGTCCACACCTGGCTTGAAACACTGCATCAACTTGTCAAAGTTACCAGACCAGTGTTGTCCAAAACTTGGAAAAAACAGAGGGGCGCCCACTTACTTAACATTGCATAATTTGCATACTCCTTTGTTGTGCAAATTTATTCTTTTGTGTATTTATTAACATATAAATGGACTGCTGGGAAAAGTGAGGGGTGGCCCAGCCCTTTAAATCCCCTTTTGGAGAACCCTGCTTGCAGCTCTAATGATAAATACAATGAACCAACAGTGATGAGAGTTCTAAAGGTGTCAACATTCTGTTTTCACTTCCGAAACAAGTGATTACTTTCACCTGTATTAAATACTGATGGAGGTCAAATGGTCAACTTGACTGATAAAAGATTTTGGGTTGTTAGTGTAGAAAATGCCAAAACATGTTCGCAATGGTGAATAAAATCACTCACTACCAGAGACTTGTGGAATGATTGTGTCAAGTATTAAATGCACTCACCTATTAATGTGCCGAGTCCTTTTTGACATGTAACTATCTTCTAAACTATCAAGAGAATCCTGTTCTTGTAACTCAGAGGATATGTGGTCATACACTGCAAAGAACATTACCACATCAAATTGTCACTCAATTTATTCTTCAAATTAAACAGTTTTCAATAACTTGGGAAGCCCAGAAACCATGTGTCATAGCCCAACTGAGGGTGTCACACTTGATTTCCATTACATGTCAGCAGTGGTTGTTGTGCAGAGTAGAAAACACAATAGGGAAAGCTCTTTTACCTTTCTGTACTGACTTCCTGAATACATTTTTCTTTCTTCTCCTGTACTCACTGCATTGTGTGGTTAGAAGGAACAAACAAACCAAGATGAAAGAGAACATCGTGATGAAATTATGTATTGGTTTTACCACTCATTTCTCTCCAGTGTTATTTGTGATAACACTTCGAGTATAACTATCTTTCTTCAGGTAAGGTGTGTGTCATCAGTTTGACATTTGACAGCGTTTTCAATTTTCCTATCAACGTAATGCTGCTACTTCACAAACCATAAGTTATATAACACAGGCTCATCAATATTCATCTTTGCAATGGAAAAAAATGTCAACATCAGACTTTTTTGAATGATCAACTTCTGGTATTATTTTTGGGATACAAGTAGTCATCGCATACAATGATAATAACACATCGGCACTGAGAATCTGTTAAATGAACTTCTGCAATTGGAATCTTCATAGTAAAAGCTTGATCAAGGGGCCACATTATTTTCAATTATGCTACTTCTCTTGGAGTATTGGCAGTAGCTCAGTGGCTATGACCATGTTATCCAAACCAAATGTGAAGTGTGATGAGCAAGAGCCTGTGAATTGGTCCATTTACATTTTCTGTGCATGTTGGTACTTTTTGACTGTAGTTAGCGATGACTTGTATCTCTGCAGGGGGTGAGCAAGTCATTTTCAGATCCACTAGCCAACAGGTTAGTAGCCTAAAACTTGATTACTAGGCTAGTAGCCATGGCTCAATTTTAACCAGCCCACTAGTCAACATTTTAGTTACCAGCTGAATAATTCACTGGTTTGTTGGGCTACGAGAAGCAAAGACTTCTAATCCAGTCTTAAATTCACTGGTTTGTTGGGCTACGAGAAGCAAAGACTTCTAATCCGGTCTTAAACTACTGGCCTATGATTTCGACCTAGTGGATTTGCTCACCCCTACCCATGCTTTTATAGCAGTAGGAAAAAGTAAAGAAGAATGCCGGAAAGTCCATTTCATTCATCTTGGGTTACCTGTAAGTTGTTTGCAAATCTTCGACTATTGTGTCTATGTGAACCTTTGATCTCTGAGAACTGACAAACTGAAACGGAAATAGAGTGGAATAATTTAACATCAGTCACCACATTGACGGATGGCTTACAAGCTTTTGCCTGCATTGATTAATATTTCTAAAGATGTTAAACTGATGCTCCTGTGTGCACGTTGAGATAGTCTCATATAAATGATACGTTGGTCTTTTTAAGCGGCGTTCATGGTATGACGTCCCAAGATGTCTCCATAAGTAGTGGATCATGACCTCTCAAGTAAACCGAAAGTTTTGAATAAAATTGATCAGGGCACTTTAGGCAAAAAAATATTTTAGGGTCTTGTTGCCCTGGGTGTAGGGTCCAGCTGACATGTGGTCAAGTTGACCTGGTACCAAATTGAAAGCCTTGCTTACGGACTGTGATTTAGTGAAGAGTAGCTGCAATAACTGTGGCCATCAGGCAGTGCACCGGCTTCTGTTGCGTTGGCTGTGTAGCCGGCCAGTATGGCTGCGGACCATTGAAAGTGCAGAAATTTTGTCCAGCAGATTTGCTGGGTACAGAAATGGTCACACAGGCAGTACGTGAACCTTCCCTTATCTCAAGGGGAAATTTGCCATAATCTTGCTTCCTGGTCATAAGCAATTCCATCTACACTAATGAAATGGTCAACAATGTATACTAGCTAAGTCTGGAAAATGACAGTTCAATCATAGACACTGTAGTTTCGCTTCTACTGTCCATGGTCACATTTGGTGAAATGGAGGCAAGATGCAAGATGGAGTGAATATGAAGGAAAACTTTGCTCCATGTCGTTAAACCATTTTTCAAGACAGTAGTCTCACTTCTGCTGTCCATGGTCACATTTGGCCAAATCAAAGCAAAATGCATGTTGGCGGCATGCGGATTTGAAGGAACACTTCATAGTTGTTAAACCGCCGTTTGTCAGCCTAAAGTATACACTGTTGACAATTTCTTTAGTGTAGATGGCATTGCGAAATTTCCATACGGAAAATTTGCTGCCTGTGCGACTGTTTCTGTGCCTAACAGATCTGCTGGACAAAATTTCTGTGCTTTCAATAAGTCCAGAATTGTACCCTTTGGGCCAGCACTACACAACCAGCATGACAGAAGAAGATGGCACACGGCCTTTAGGCTGTGGGCCAACTACAATTATTGTAGCTGCAAAATTGAAGCTCTACAGTGAGGGGGTCGGTGAGTTTTGGCTTTTGCGACCTCGCCCACCAGTAGACGTACAATGTCAAAGGCCTTGTAGCATTCAAAATAAGCAAGCCGCACATGGCGCGACATTTTGATGTGAAATCCCACATATTACTGCATTTAGTTGTATCGATTTATCACTACTGAAGACTAAACACTATACTACACTAACCCTGTCGTTTATAGGGTTTGGTATTTGTTGATTGTCTTCCAAACACATTTCTTGGAGCTGCCATTACCAACTTCCGGTAATTGCGGCTCCCAGAAACATGCTCAATGTTTTTGGAACGCGATTGATAAGTTTGAACAAATACCAAATCCCATAAACGACAGGGTTAGTGTAGTATAGTGTTTAGTCTTCAGTAGTGATAAATCAGGACGACCAAATGCAGTAATATGATGGATTTCACATCAAAACACCATGCCATGTGAGGCGTGCTTATTTTGAACGCTACAGGGCCTTCGTCATTGTAGCTGAACTGGTGAGCGAGGTTGCAAAAGAACCAAAACTCACCGACCGCCTCACCATAGAGCTTCAATTTTGCAGCTACAATAATTGTAGCTAAATACAGAGATTCAAGGGTTTTGTGTGTGGTGCCCGGCTCTCCATGATTGTAGCAGTGCTGCTGTGCCCGGTTTTCCTGGTAGTTGTATCGGGACCGTGCTTCACTGAGGGGGTACATAACATTAAAAAGATAGGAAGGGCCCAGGCTTCCTACCTTCTTGATTTTATCATGGAAGTAGGAAGGCGCTCATCCTTCTACCTCCATGGTTTCATGTACCTTTTGTTTTGATGAATGAGAGTAATGTGACTCTGCTAAATAATCTTCACTTTTATAAAACAGACACATGAAACATACCAGTTCTACTCTCTTGAAAAGCTGTCTGTCGCCGATGTACGGTTGTCTTGACGGAGTGACAGGTTTGTGCATTTGTTTTCTTCTTCCCATGACGGTTGTGAGTGTAAACCTCTGCACACTTTAACTTCAACACTCAAAAACGGACACAAGATAACAACATGGGAACGATGACAAAGTTCCTCCGACAACCAGGTAGCCAGACTTGAACTATTGGAGCAGTGTTGCAGGACTCTACTCTGCTACATTCCTATAAAAGCACTAGAGTGATAACATAAGGTAGTCGATGTTCACAAGCACGTTTCTTGTATAGCGGAAGTAATTCGTTGACCTTTCGTAGTTATCATTTCCCATTTTCCACATTGAGGGCGTCGTACAAGAAAATCATGGCGGCGACCGTAAGAGGTGTACGACTTCGCGGTATATCACCGTATTTTCCACTTGCGATATCCCGTATAACAAGGCAAATCTATTGCACCGCAAACCTGACAAGTGATGCAATAGATCAAAATACACAGGTGAGAAAATAATCGATTCAAAGTAAGAATTTTTGTGATATAAGTTCGACACGTGTCCGGACAGGTACTTGGAAGTTGGAGTTGGACAAGTTGGTAACGTAAATGGTATACATTGACTTGCTCCAACTTCCAAGTCTGTGGATATGTAAATATCAAAACAGAATAAATTGAAGAAATGGACTTCAGCAGACTGTCAGGCTAGGTGGTAGGCAGGTGCTTAGATCGTGGGGCGAGAACGCCTCGCCCAGCACGTTTGGCCGGACAGTAACTGCTCTGAAGGGACAAGCTAACCGACCGGGGGGGGGGGGG
>LD345524.1:169536-186579 GCA_001465055.1 Ptychodera flava
AATAAGCGCGCCACACATGGCGCGGCATTCTCATGTAAAATCCCACATATTTACTGCATTTGGTCGTACCGATTTATCACTACACTCAGTGTGACAGTTTCCGGACGACCTCAGTTTTCGGACATTTAGTGACATGCTGTTAGTTACACTCACTTCGCTCCGTATCGATAGCGTTTTACAGGTCATGTGACCTCATATTAAGTCAGGTGACACTGTTGTCCCGTTTTCGATAGTTT
The DNA here is from genome assembly GCA_001465055.1 of Ptychodera flava. NCBI lineage: Eukaryota > Metazoa > Hemichordata > Enteropneusta > Ptychoderidae > Ptychodera > Ptychodera flava. The sequence goes on from LD345524.1 coordinate 169,773, forward strand.
TTTTGGTAGAAGCTATTGAGTTCGCTACGAGCGGCAGTCAAAAATTGTCGTCTGACATCGCGTCAGTGATACTGTCAACATACTGCCGTCAAGTCAAAGTAACTGAAATTTTGACTAAAGTCCTGATTTAGCATTGAATTTTGAATGTAGGGGAGAATAATGATTTTGAAAATATTATTTTCATTGTTCGCTACGATTGCATGTATAGTTTTAAGGAAAACTTCGCAGTTGTTCCGAGAAAAAAAAGTACATTTAATGAACGTAAGAAGTGTACAAGTTTTCGGACAGACAATATTTAGCTAAATTGTGTAAACGTAGTAATTGACTTACCGCCTAAAAACTTGACAGGTAAATAATGCCATACGATGAAATATACTCGCTATTTTTATTAAATAATGCCTGTGCGATTCTAATACAAACAAAATATGCAATGGAAACAATTATAAGTAATACTCAGTGAATAAACTTAGCGAAGTTAGCCACACCGTACGATACAAGGTGCCGAAAGCAACACACACAGAGACAGCCTGTGTCCGATATCTAAGCGCTAAACACGTCGAAATATAGTTGAGTCGTCCATGGATTAAACATAACTAATTATCATGAAATATTCTTATATACTGTTTTCTAAACACATCGAAATTAAAAATCGGTGGTTTGAAGTTTCAAATTATCAATACTTAGCTCCTAATCACATTCCAAACACGACGTCCGATTTCTGGGATTGCAGTCCGATTACTACGCCCTTGACATAGGGTCAAAACTTTGGCAACTTTGACCCCGAAATACCACTCCTGTCGTGTCAACTGAGTTTGAGGATAACCACAATAAAGTTTCGAAAGGTATGGTAATAAGATTTCGTATTGCTGGTCATTTACAAAACGACTTTGGGCGAAATCCACTACCCTGTCCGAAAACTGTCACACTGAGTGTACTGAAGACTAAACACTATACTACACTAACCTTGTCGTTTATGGGGTTTGGTATTAGCACAGACATGTCGATCGCGTTCCAAAAACATTGAGCGTGTTTCTGGGAGCCGCCATTACCGGAAGTTGGTAATGGCGTCTCCAAGAAATGTTTTTGGAACGCGATCGACGTATTTGAACAAATACCAAACCCCATACACGACAAGGTTAGTGTAGTATAGTGTTTAATCTTCAGTAGTGATAAATCAGTATGACCACATGCAGTAAATATATGGGATTTTACATCAAAATGCCGTGCCATGTGCCAAGTGCTTATTTTGTGTGCTGCAGGGCCTTCGGCATTGTAGCTGTACTGGTGAGCGAGGTCGCAAAAACCAAAACTCACCGACCGCCTCACCGTAGAGCTACAATTTTGCAGCTAGAGTTGGACAAGTTGGTAACGTAAATGGTATACATTGACTTGCTCCAACTTCCAAGTCTGTGGACATATAAATATCAAAACAGAATAAATTGAAGAAATGGACTTCAGAAGACTGTCAGGCTAGGTGGTAGGCAGGTGCTTAGATCGTGGGGCGAGAACGCCTCGCCCAGCACGCTTGGCCGGACAGTATCGTATACCACAGTCCTTCTATCCTATAGAGGGACTGTGGGTATACGCAGGGGAAAAAAAACTTCCTTTCCCTACAGTGAACACTCCACACGCCCGTGTTGGGTGCCCAGCTCTACACTATATATGTACACCACAGGTGCTTGTGAAGTCGATCGCCCACAGTTGTACAATACTATGATACTACCAAGGGAAAGGGGCATGAAATGATGAAATTCAATCACCTTGTCACTCACGTATTCCAGTTCTCTGAGTCGTTGAGCATGATAAAAGACAGGGACCTGCATATATCATACCGTCATCACTGAAGTACAGTAGTATCAAAATCACTGAATCTGGCAATGAGATTGACAAAAATGTCAAAACAGTCAAAGTATCTCTAGCTTACTTCAATATCACTATTTAATACAAGAAACAATCTCGCTTTTTTTTTTGCTAGGAATATAACCCTGCCCTTTTATCAAAAGAGGAGATCATTCTCCCCCGGCGAAAGAAGAGAGATTCCACCGCTGTGTTGCAGGCACTGGCATCAACGGTTGGTAAAGATCCTACCGCCAAACCATACATCTACCACGACGACAGCTACCTCTTACCATACACTGGTGGTCAGTCTCAGCTGTATGCCTTGGCCAGCGATTCGGGAAAGAAGGCAGCAGAGTATGTCATGCACAGGTTTCCAGAGATATTCACAGCCATTGACCATGATGAGCCAAAGATCGCATGCCTGTACCCCAAAGTTGATGGGTACATCATAGAGGATGCATGTGAGGAAGGTTTACTGGAAAGAGTGAACAATAGAGATATAAAAGCAGCTATGGAAATGTATGAGAAAATCACAGAGGGAGGAGGGGAACTCAGCCTGGAAGCTAGCAATTATCTCTTAGATATGCTATGTTTCTACGCTGGGCAAGAACCCCGGGAGAAGTTTGTAGATAGCAGTTCTGCAGAGCAAGCTGGTGAAGATTCAGAAGAAGGGGATGGACAAGAAAGGAAACCAAGAGGTGGAAGGGCTGCCAAAATGGCTGCTAGACTTAAAGACAGAGTCACGTGGCAGGATGGCAACTATGCTGAGAAGGTTTTCAACTCCATGCAAGAGAGGGATGGTGACAGCTACTGTAGCATGATACGTGGGATGGCCAAGCATGGTGCCTCGGCCAGAGCCTTCGAGATGTATAATGAGATGCAAGACAAGGATATCAAATGCAGAGTTGAAGCCTACAATGCGCTCATTAGTGCTGTATTGGACATCAGAGAGTCGTACACAGACAGATGGCAGGTTGTTGAGCAGCTCTTGAAACAGATGAAAGTGGAAGATGTTCAACCGACGCTAGCCACATTCAATTCTGTTCTGAGTGCCCAGGTGAAGATGGGTGCCATTGGCCGGAAAACTGCCTTGCAAACAATCAGCGAGATGAAGGCCATAGGTATCACACCCACTTTGGCAAGCTACTCCATTCTGTTGGCCATTTTCTACAAACCAAACCTTCCTTTGAATGATATGCTCTATGACATCATGGATGAGATCGAAGGCAAAACGTTCCCCATCAACGAACGTGGTGACACCAGGTTCTTTGTCGACGCGATGAGAGTGTGCGAACGTCTCCGCGATGTCAATCTGGCACACAGGCTCAACGACTTGGCCAACGTTGGAGATCATCACAGGTTACTGGGTAATAGAGCCATGAGGTTCTCTTACTACAATAACCTGTTCAGCCTGACATGTCAGATGTCACCACCGGACAAGATAATGGAGGTCTACAAGACATACGTACCGTCAGCAGTTGTTCCAAACTTGAGTGGCATGATGGATCTACTGAATGCTGTGGAGATGTACAACATGCAAGACAAGTTACCTGACCTGTGGCAAGACAGCAAGGAGTACGGCCACATCTTCAGTCAACAGCTGATTGAACAGCTCCTGTATCTCATGGCTAAGGATGATTTCCCGTCTGACCTGCAGCAGCAGTTTGGGGACATTGCCATGGACATTTGCAGTGTGATATCGAATTCAGCAAAGAAAAGGGACCCTAAATTGCAGTGGGGGACTACCTCGCTGGGCCACATTGTAACACTGTGTTTGAAAGCAAAACGTCTGGGTGATGCCTGGACTGTGATGCGGTTGTTCAAGGAGAACCACAAAGTTCCCGGTTCACATGTGGTTGATTTGTTTCTAGATGCATGCATTGAAGTCCAGGACACTGGGAAGGCAATCGGTGCTGCTGACGTTGTCATCAGCGCTGGACTGTCTACCTTTCCAGGGTACATTGAGAAAATCAGAAAACAAATGAATCTTTCTGCCAAAGAGCTTCTCCAGCTGGAAGAAATGGCCAAAAATGCTGAAGAACTTTGAAGATTACTCTAGGAAATCCAATTTAATGACGTGGCACGTGTTGTTTAAATTAGTAAATACTCGTACATGAGCAAACTATATACCGGTACCTAAAAATTTCACAACTTACCATATTTGATATTGTAAAGTAAATCATGCCATTGTAGTTTGATTATCAGTTTTATGATATTACAGCAGCATACCAGTGTTCATAGCCTTTGTATCCTACAGAGTCTGATACTGTACATACATGTATTGTATACATTTAATAAAATGACAATACATGGTTTGCATGATCAGTGTGTTCAGTTGTCTTCTGTATGTTGATTGATATTTGTCTTGTGTATCGTTAAACAGTGTAGTTCAAAAGGCTTATTGTTGTGATGTTCAGTTGTGTTTTTCACATTTGTTCATAAAAAGATGACTGAGTAATGACAGTAGACATTCAGCGTATCGACCTTGACTAATTGAATAAAGTTGCATGCTATTCATGAATCCACATTTGCTGTAGTTGATCATCTTTTTGACACATCAAAATTGTCTCAGATTTTGTCTTTTCACCCACCATGACCTACTCATCAATATCGTGTACAAGAAGCACTCTAGATACCTGTTTTCATTTCCTTGGAGTGTATAGAAGTATCAATTTATAGTTTTACAATATGACCTTTATGACAATTTGATGCACCTCTGACTGTGAAGATTCTCTTTCCAAACAAAAAGAACTGACATTAACATGAGGACAGAATTTTAAAAAAATTCTTGAATACTGTGCGTCTCAAAACTGAGCGCTCACACCAGTTCCATTGACGATACTATGTGTACATAAATCACACCTGTTAAACCCAGATAATTGTGCTGTCATGACCAGCTGTTTCACATACTGAATTATTTTTATATAAGAAAAATTGTTTATTCATTACTGCCCTCTTACTGCACTGCAACATGGCACAAATAGCAGACATGCCAGTTGTGACTCTCAAATATGCCCACGGGGCACAGCAGTCAGTCCCCTTGGGCGGGGTTCTTTGTGCAACGGTTTATTTTATTAATTTTGACTGATATTTCAAATAAAGATTTCAACTCTAAACAGTCTGACTGCTTTCTCTATTGTCTACAAGTCCTTAGCTCCTCTCCAACCTGTGTACATACTACTCAAATTGAAGCGCAAACATTGACAACTTGCTAATCGGCTGTCTGTCCCTATCAGCGGATTAATTAAGTCAACACCACAGTGGAAAAATGTCTTATTTTTATGTGGGACAGCTGTGGTGTTGACTTAACCAATTAATCTGCTGATACCGACAGGCCGATTAGCAAGTTGGCAAAGTTTGTGGAGCGCTATGTACAGAGGTTGGAGATGAGATAAGGACTTGTAGGTACTAAAGAAAACAGTCAGATGGTTTGAGTCAAAATTTTATTTTAAATATTAGAGTCGAACAATCAAAATTAATAAAATTACTAATAGTAATAAAGAAAGCAGCAAGACAGTTTAGAGATGAAATCTTTCTTTGAAATATCACAGTAAAAAATAAACTGTTGCACAAAGAACCCCACCCCAGGGGACTGACTGCTGTGCCCTGTGATGTGACCAACAGATGTTTGTAAATACTGTGGTAGCCATTTGTACAATACAGTCGGAAATTTCCAGTGATGGTCATTCATCTAGAAGACAATCTTAGAGAAGTGCATGCACTTTAACTTGGATCAGGTGCAGCCAACAAACAATGCACTTTTTAGAGGGGTCCTTACTATGATAAGATATATTGTACATGACAAGTAATGCGAACTGACTAATTTTTAGTCAAGAGGGTAATTACTTAGCTGTTCATATTTGCCCTCCCACTGAAAATTTTTCGACTTACCCTCCCGCACTCAAACTTCATTTTTACCCGCTCCCCACATATTTTTGCCTGTTTCCCCTCCCCACTGTGAATGTTTGAAGCTCCCCTGCCCTGTGGCGAAAAAAACTTGCCGATATCCCCTGCCGTAGAAAAAATTCCCCTCAAAATGTCATTCCATTTCCCCTGCAGACATGAAGCTACCCAGTACCCAGTGATGAAAAAAACTGTCGATTTTCCCCTGCCCTGAGAAAAAATTTCCCCTGAAAATTAACATTCCCATGCAGACACATACTGCAGTGGCCTTCTATTTGGTTTCCATCTCGCAGTACATAGAGTGAGATGTGGGGTCAATCGATAGGCTAAGTAGTCTGGGTAACCTTTAAAGGGTATAAGTACTTGCACTGTGTCCCCATCCCGGAAACACCATGGCTGAAATTCCCCTGTCCCCGTTTTAAAAGTAGCTTCCCCTCTCCTCGTTTTTCGCCAAGCCCTGTCCCTAGGAAATATCAACCAATATCTGCACTGCCCGACAAAAAAACTAAAATTTGCTCCCCTGCCACCTAAAAATATGTCCCCTGCCCTTGCAAAATTAAAATTTCCCCTACCCTCAAAAATTGCTTCCGGAATAGCTTTTTCGATGAATAGCTCCGTTGGCTGCTTCTGTTGGATTCGGCCCTTTCATACTGTAAGACACTGGAGACGATACCCTGTTTGAACATGCCTTTTATTAAGTATTTACAAAACATATCAAAAGAACTCAACAGAATACTGAAGTGACTAAAACAAAACCATAATCATATATGCTGAAGATTCCCAAGCAGTGTTACATGTACAAATGTTGCTGAAAGATTGTCATTCTGATTTCAAATAAAGAAAATCTGGGAATAGAACATACTGAAGTATAATGAACAGCCTGCAATTGTACGAATCAGAGAAAGACACTTCTTGAAGTCAAAAATCCTTGAACTTGACTAGTGAGAGTTCCTTTGCCTAAACAATGACAAGTCACCCAAAACAGCAACTTTTCTCCCTATTTCCATGTACATATATTGAAGCGATTTCATAAAAACAGATTTGTGTAATGCCTTGGTTGTGACACCCTGTGCCATCAATATGGTTGTACCCTATTGTATTCTACACCTCAAGTAGACCTTCATTCGTGGTAATTGAGGTACTATAGATGTATAAATCATCCTAACAATGTATACAGCCTGTGTTTATGCTGAAAACTTGGTCTGACTCTACAGTACACAAACACCAAAAGTAAATGTAAGACAATATATTATTTACAAACACCGTGTACATCTTCATGTTGTTGGACATAAGCATCATTTAGTTGCTGAGCACATCAACATTTTGAAAGGATTATTTTTGTCACAGGAAAGTCAAATAACTTTTAAGCAAATTTCTGAACTGCATACAGTATTTCAAGCAGTAATACATTCATGGTTTAAATATTGGAACAACAAAGAAGTACATCTTGAAGTTAGATTAAAAATAACTCTCCCCTTCCAAACCACAGCCAAAAAAAGAAATACTGGAAGTGATGGCAAACATGTTCCAACAATAGTGCTTGCTGGTACCATCCTTTACAGAGAATCATGTTCACAAATGCTAAGAATCACATTCACAACAGATTGGAAGATCCGTCACTTGAGGGCGCTCTCTACGCCTCCCCTTAAGAGGAGGGGAACGTAGGGAGCTTCCTCGAGCGACGGATCTTTCAGTATACATTCACAAATACTACAAACAGTTTTGCTTGTCGTTGCTTTGTATAGTGAAGTAAAATTATGTTAACACAAATTCTGGCAATGTCAGCATTACTTTTCCTCTGAACTGTCAAAGTATTCAACACTTTTTGCCTTTTTTTTTCACATCATTGCATGGCAATGGCATTGATGAATTTACTGTAAAACACTCTGAATAAACTGCATCCTGTTTTTAGCATTTTCTGGTTTCATTACAATCAGCAGTTTTTTTAATTCTCAGCTAAAAACGACATTCTGACCATGGTAAATATTGGGAAAAGTTTAAATTAGGAGCATCTTACATTTGCAAATTTACAGACTTGGCTAAATACACAAAAAACAAAGATGCTAGCTAAAAAGACGTGTTTTACAGTATCACTGAACATGTGTAGCATATCAAACTGACACACAGTGACATGCACGCTACACTGATGCTTGATCAAGTTCAATGGCAAAACAAACATAAAACCATGGCAGGATGTTCCTATGTTCAGGGAATGGGCTTGTTCACATGGGTAAAATATCATCACAGACATATTGCAATTTGACAAAATAAGTTAAAAATATAGATATTTACATCTCAGCTTAAAATTAAACTGTTTGATATCTTTCAAAAATATGTGAGAAAGTTTCAATGTCACTGGAATCCCAAAAAGTCCCCAATACAACAAGGAGTGGTTTGAGTAACTGCAAAGGTAAATTGAATGAAACAAAAGACACAGGTTGAGTATTTTGGTTGCTTTTGAGATAAATTAGAATAGAACTCTGTTGAAGGAATGCTGGGACAATAATTATTGGCATAATACATGAGATTTATGCAGGCACATTGACTTCATCCGTGGCGCCACCACCCTCAGCTCTGTCTAACTCTTCTGCAGCCTCTGCTTCAAGTCTACTATGCTCTTCTTCCCATTCTCTCTTGGCTTGTGCTGCTTCTTCCTCCTCCTATCAGAAAAGCATGACACAAATACACATGTGTAAAAAAACAAATGAAAGTGTTTTTGTTTGAATGTCTTTTCACTGTTTCGTATCATCAGAAAATTACTTTTAGGCCCTGTGATGCAGTTGAAGCAGCCTGTCCGCCTACATAAACTCATATATTTAAGCTTGTGTGTGGAGCTTGATGCTGCAAAAGTTTTTTTTCTGAGTATTTTTATATGTTCCATGACATTGTCAGGGGAGCTGCTACCGTGACAGATAGATGAAAATCCTTATTACCTTGACATTTTAATTCCTGATCCTTACATTCAGCTTGCTTCCCTCACCATGCGACAACAACTGACCCACTATTCAAGAACAACTGGATTACAACTACATGCTAAAATACGAAAGTTCGACAAAGTTCTATTTTTGTTACCTCTTTGAGATTTCTGTAGTATTCATCTATTGCATACTGGTACTTTGGTGTGGTGATGCCAAAGAACCACGCTAACTTCTCACCAAGATAGTCGCACACTGTCAACAAAAAACACATGAGGCATCATCTGTAGAGCTGACAACCTATCCTGAACTCAGTGTTCTCCACAGCTGTGCAAAACACATGGGTGATCAATTTGCATAACAACATGATTTTCATATTTTTTGTTGTGGAAATATTTTTGTAGAGTTATTAACGTATAAATAGATTGCTTCAAAAACAGAGGGGTGTCCCATCCCTAAAAATCTCCCTTTGTAGAAGCCTGGAACTCGTGGATTGACAGGTGACCTGAAACCATGTTGCATTTTACCTTTCAGGAAGGACCACTGAGAACAGTGTTTTGCTTCTGTCTACATCACCATCTCAATCAGTTCATTTGTCAAATTCAATGCGATGGATGTGTAAAGACCGGTTAATTATGTAATTAAATACATGTTAATTAAATCAATCGCAAAAACACCCTTCTTACTTTTAATATTACATGTATGACAATGACAGTACTTTCTCAATGTATAATGCACACAGACTGTTCAATGGTCAACAAAGTATTGCCTTCATAAGCTTACCTGCCAAAGTTCCCATGGCAGCTGACACAGTATGGTACCAAATATAAGGCATCCACGTCAGTGTTTTCTGTGTTGAAACAAGATTAGAGAGTACTGTCTCATTTTACACTGTAAATGTTTTGCTTTACTGAATTAGATTCTAGTGGACCAGCCTGTAAAATACCTTTTGCTATACAATAAACCATTTACAGCAAACCATAGACTGCTTCTATACTGTAAATGAGAAAACCTACCATAGACAAAATATATCTCGCTTCTACTGTCTATGATATAACACTGTATATATCACTCACGTCTACAGTTACACAAGAAGAAATATCAAACAGCGGTTATTTACAGGTTTTGCTACATATAATGTATTGCAGTGTGTATAACAGCTCTGCTGGTGAGATTATAAACCAAACAGCCAAGTGATATCACTATTACCATAGTGTTAGCAAATTTAAAATGAATGGTCGGGAAAATGGTCACAAAATGCATTGGACCATAGACCCTCCAAAATGATTGGACACGTGACAGGTTTTTAGTACATCACGTCACTAATTGCAAGTTGATCAGACATGTGAATGTTTATATTGGATTTGATTTTCAAATGCACTTGAAAATTGATGGAATCCATGAGACTACTCTGTATATTTATTTACCGGATCCACTGGTGGTTCTGAGGGTGTTTCCTCTTCCTCCTCCTCATCTGTGCTGTACTCTTCTAAGGTACCATCACTAAAGTGCAATATTCTCCTTGGCACTTTCTTCTTTTTCCCTTCCTCTAACTGGATTGTTTCAAACTCACGTGTTGGTTTCGTCTGATGGCAGAAGCACAAAACATACAAAGACGTTTGCACCCGATTGATATTCTAAAAGGTATCCAGTGATGACAGCCAGTTGTAAGGTCTGCCACTAGGGAAGGTCAGCCAAGATGTGATCACACTAACTTTCTTTTGAAATGTAAAATCCTTTATCAGCATATACTGTGATACATATTAGTTAGAAATATGGTTTTTATTTTGTGATTAGGTAACACTCAAAGGACAGTGTGCACTGGTCCACCCTGAAAACATAGATCGGCCGTTGTTATTGTATAGTTACTACTTGTAGCATTCTATGTACGTAAACTTCGAGGAAGGTATCAAACATCACGCTAATGCATGATATTGAGATCTTTTACGCATAGTAACTTTTTGCACGAATTAAAAAAAATTATGTAGTAGTAGATTGACTAGATCATATATTCTGATTGGTTGACCTCCCCTACTCCTCCTTTTCTCAGAACCCTATTGACCAACCAAACTAGGTGACTACTCTCCAAGTGGCCGATTTGTCTTTTATTCTTCTCTTATACATAAAGCCTTGCATCTAGTGGAAACTGATTACCATTGTTCTTTTTCCTTGGTGTAGAACCCCTGTGAGTTGTTTTTGAAGTCTAGGATCTCTTTGGCATTTAGAAACACTAGAGAAATTCTAGACTACAATTTCTGCAACTATACAATGCATGTTGTCATGTGCACACGCATAACAATGCATTAAAAACACTTGTTATCACATCTCTGTGCATGACAATGGTACTGTTCTGATGAGATTACACTGAAGAACGCCAAATTAACGTGGTATGTTCATGGACTCACAGGAGGGACTACGATGGACTAAATGGTTTCAGAATCATATGTACCTCCATGCTTCACACAAACATCCTCAAAATTCCTCGCAGATGCAATGTGATTTTCTAAGGGTCATATCACACAATTGACAATATTCTACTCGTTAGCAATAGCATCACGATCATTTGAGACTACAAGCGGATACAACGCATACACTGATACAGATTACGTAGTGTTGTACGGATATAGTATCCGGATCTGCACTAAAAATTTAGCCACTTTAAACACAATAACCGACTTTGAGGCTTTGCATTGTTATTTGACCAGAGGCCAGCAATACCGTATTCTCGCGTTCTATCCCCATTTACACATCAGGAGCGTTTGTTTCAAGAGTTTACAAAACAATAATAAAACTCAAATCAAGTATCGCCGCGAATGACTCATTCTGCGATGGTCTGAGGACAAACACCCTTTACGAGAAATGTTTGCTTACGTTTTCGTTCACCTAGCGACTAGGGGCGTATTTGTAACATTTGAGTTTGATTAGTGAACTTACCTGATCCGTTCCTTCTTGTAAAATGATACTTTCAGGTAAAACTGCATTCTCTTCTGTACTGTCGCCATCCATTTGAGTCGCCATGTTAGGCATTTCTGACTGCTTTGCCTTCACTGTGAACTGTTAGTGATGACGTCACTTTGTAAGTAGGACATTGCACGGGAGAGGAGGGACGTACAGCTTCTCATTTTCAGCCTATTTTGGTAAAGTGCTGACAGAAATCACCGCAAGTAACACTTATTTTAGTAATAAATAATTATTCTCTATCCTAATCTTTCGTATATGCAAATTTTGATGATGTAATAAGACGTGTGTGCGTTCACTTATTGATGCGAAAATTATGGTATCCCCTAAAGATTGTTGGTTCAGTGTTGGTTCAGCCTTCATAACCTCCGTTGGTGGCGCCATTTAGCAAGGATCTTCACTAGCACAATCAAAACATTACCTGGATGAACGTGGGGCTTCTCTTGACAGACATTACGCATCTAATTATGTCATTATCGAGCGATGAAGCTCAGACACAGGCTTAAACACGTTAACGGAGAGCCTCGCGTAGAATATCTACCATAATTAACCAAAGTTAGGGCACAATACCCAGCATTGCAGAAGTGAGTCATGTGAACTTCCTTCAACGGCGAATGATTGGTAGTACAGCCTGTACAGGTAGTAAATGTAAGTATTGTAATGTTCACATAATTTGTAAATATCCAAATTATATGTTGTGTATCATTTTGAGCGAAATGATAAAATGAAATGAATATATACTTTCCTTTCTAACATTGTACGTACAGAAATCCACTGAGACTGATCTCCCAGGTGAATGTATGCACCATCACTGAGAGCAATGACAGAAAAGAAAGGAAAGGCTATTCATCATCTTGTATTCGCCTTTTGTTGCCATGGAGACATTTGAGATCGACGAAAGTCCCGCAAATCAAGCAGCTATGCGGAGAAGGCGTCAGATATGTATAGGTTTCCTTCTGTTGGCGGCTGTTGGTGCTGTTTGTGGTTGCATCGCGGCATGGAGGTATTTCACCAAACCAGAAGAATCAGGAAGTGAAACGAGAATTGGCCACCCAAAAGACCACAAGCCTCCATACCCTGGGTCGTCTCCCGATAATTTATGGTGGTTCATACAGGTTTGTAGCAACATCATCAGCTCCTTTGCCCTCAAAAGCATCATTAGTGTGTTGTGTCTCTGCAAAACAAGCCTTGGATAGCTGTGATACCTGCTTCAGACATGTGCTTTGGTAAAACAACCTTTGAACCTCGTGCCTCCTACCAATTAAATTACTGATTGTTATTACAACCATCACCACCACCATCATTATAATCATTATCATCATCATCGTCATCATCATCGTCATCGTCATCAGATTTATTACTATCTGTGGTAGCGATTTAAGGGTCATGGTGGCAAATTACAATTAATGAATTCCAAGTTACTGTGTATTTTTTTTGTTCTTAGCTTTCTGTTTCCCTGTATGCAAACAAGGCTTGCTTTGGCAACATATTGGTGAAACTGTGTTGAAATCTCATATTTTCCTGATTTTTTAGTAAATACATTTATTTCAAAAGATCTCAAGTGCAATCAAACAAGTAATTAATGAGAACATGAATCTTGGATGAGATTTCTTGGAGCAATAGCGGTTCCTTTTGATAGCAGTTTTTTTCCATGAGATGTAGATTCACTTTCTTGTTCTGTTCTCCATATCATCTTGAAATGATTAGATTTCATCCCTTCTTATACAGTACTCTGTTTATAGTAAGCATCCTCCGATGGTATGAACAGCTGAATTTCAGCTGCAATAATTGTGGCCTTGGTGTAGCTTGGGCTTCTGTTGTGCAGCTTGCGCGATAGGCATTGCGCAAGCCGCACGGTCTAGCCCACCAATGCTACAATTATTGCAGCTAAATTTCATCTGTCAACAATAAGGGACCGTGGATAATTAAAACATGCGCACTGTAAACGCAACTAAGTGTGTTTGGCCTCAACCCCCCACCCCCTCCCCTAAACAAAAGTTTGGAAGTGTGAAAATCAAACCAAGCCTCATTCTGTGTCAGCATACCTACAATCGGTAATTATGTCGCTGTGAAATCACGCATACGCTACCACCTCCCAGGCAAACCGCCTCTGAAATCAATCTTTGTTCAGCACCAAATTGACAATGCCTGGTACACGCCAAACAATATAGAGATGTTTTGCGATACATGAAAACGTGTAGCAGGATGTTGCAATATAAAAACATGTAGTGTGATTTTTTGGCACGTTAATCAAAATACAGCCAAACCCCTCCCCTCCCCTAAACACGGAAATTGCGTTTACCATGCATTTGTTTTTATTATCAATGGCCCTTAACACTGCTCGTGATATCGCTATATTTATATATTTTATCACACTTTCAGGAAAGATGAGAAATATGATTTATGTTCTAGAACAGAAATCACAAACATGTTATCAAATGTGATGTTTTATCCCTTTAAATGAAGATCAGCACAAGAATACATGAATGAATGATAATAATATGAAGCTTTACTCATCTTGAGAGAGTAATTAATAATGCATGGGTATCATAAAGTAACATAGAATTTTATTGAACAACACCCCTAATTAGCTGCTATCTTGGCTCCCGTGTGCATATGTATTAGAAAGGACTACTGTATGGTGTAAGGATTTAGTCCTATTTCCTTGTCTCTGGTTTTCTCATGTTTTTTCCATTGCTCTTTAATACAGATATCAGATATCCACTTGAATGAATTCAATGGCAAGGAGAGATATCACCAATTTTGGCATTTTTGTTCCAGTTACGTTGATATCATTCAACCGTCATTGGTACTTGCAACAGGTAAGTAATTGGTTCACATTTTGAAAATAACTTCAGTTGGCTCTGCATGGCGTGATGAAACAATTTTTATGAGGAACAGAAATGAATGTAACATATTGAAAGCCTTTTTGTATCCTGATTGATGTAATTGTTGTAGAGGTTTGAAGGCATTATTTTCATGTAACGACTCCCGAATGAACACTTGTTTTGGGGTATTTTTTATTTTGAGTATTGACCAAACCGCAGGTACCAAATCTCATTAGGTCAAATCTTGATCAATCAGTGAATTTCCACATCTTGCTTTCACGTCACCAGGTGATTTGACTGATGCACTCCGAGGAAAGAGAGCGTCACAAAATGAAATGGAATGGGAGATGTACAAGAAATGCCTTGAAGACAGTGGAGTGTTGAAAAAGACTGTATGGTTGGATATCAGGGGTAACCATGGTAATGGTATTGTTATGCAAATAAGGATAATAATGATATGATGAATGATGGTATTGAATGATGATTAATAGAATGAATTGAGTGTTATCTTTACATGCAAATGAATGTCTCTTGTACCTACAATGTAGCTCCGGCAAATTATTGCTCCTTTGATAGAATTGTATTTTTTGTGTATACCCAGATATCTACAATGTACCATCAGCAGACAGTGAAAGGAATTTTTACAGGTAATCATTACATTACATTTACAGGCAGTAAACATTAGACAATGGAGGGAATACTTCCATGCTACTGTCTATGATTAAACCAAACACAAATGAATATGACACTCATAATCTACATTTAAAACTTCCTATAGTCTCTTTGTTGAATATATCAGAATGAGCATTTCCTGCTATTGGTTGTGATTTCAAGACATAGATATAGTATAGTTGAAATTCAAACTGAAACATTTCTGGTAAAATGGATTTCAAAAAGCTTCCCCTAAAGTTCTCATTTTGCAAAAGATTGTACAGTACCTTCAGAATGACTTGTTGTTTACATGTAAGATTCTTTTGGTCAAAATTGACTGTTTGCTTGTTGGTCGGCCTCCCCTCCAGTTTTGCCTGCCTGCGGCTCAGGGCCTGTCAGGCCCCGCCATGGCAGCTGTAGTGGAAATGCATGGAGGTGTCATCACAGACAGGCCCGTATGCATTATACAATTATATTTTCCTTACATCCAACTTGACTGTTTGCGATGAAACGTTATTGAAAACTGACATAGCAGTGAACTCAGGCCGTTGAATTATATGATAATGCTGGATCCTAGGGCTTGAAAATCAATGTTCTTTAAGTTTTTCAGGGTATTTCAATAATTTTGTGGACACTCCATTGCCATTTCACCACGCCAATGAAATGAATGTGATTCTGTCAAAAGCTTGACCACAAGATACTGTCTTTATATAACGTTAAATCATAATTGATTTCATTCTTGCATGTTTGTCTTTTGTCAACAGGAAATACTCTTACCTGGGAAAAAAAGGGGAAACCAACTTCGTACACAGTCAAAATTTCTCATTTGGTACTTACTCATTCATCTATGTTGGTGCTTTACCAATGCCGGCTCCTAAACTACCATTTAACTTCTTCGGAGTACTTGATAAGGTAAGAGTTAAAGCTTCATTAAACTTCAGTAACTTTCGATGTATTCTCCTGTGTTTTTTGTTCTTTTTGGAAAATGCAGATTTTTTGTTCTATTCCCAGGATGCTTTTTGAAATGCTTTGTCTTCAACTTGTCAACATAACTGTAAGTGGGTGATGTCCATCATCATTGTTTGACATCTGAATTCTAATTTGGACTGGAATTAATTCGTTAACTTTGCATACATTATACACAATATGGTATGTTGGGGAGGCAAATATTCTACATTTAAACATAGGTAAGCGAAACAAATAAGAATGTCACGTTTTTTGAGAACATAACTTGTTTACAGAACAAAAGTAATCAAAATATCATCTACAGCTATTGTCACTTTAAGATTCATTCAAGATAGTCAAAGTTACTTTCATTTGACTTTAAAGGGCATTGTAGCTCATGCATTTGATTGACAAAAACAACATGTGTAAAAATGCATCTCAGCACAGTTCTGATACGGGCTATTTCTCTGTTTTTTTTTTAACCACATATTTCCAGGATGATCTGAAAACAGTTGAAGATCTGACCAATCAGACAAGGGCTAGCAATTCAACCGTTTATTTCAGTCATTACCCAACATCCTTCATAGTGAGCAGAAACCCTGGACTCTCAACAATTACAAAGTAAGAATGTATGCCTAATTCATTCCTGAATATGGTAAAAACGCCATTTGTACCCCTATCCCGCCAGGCATGTCAATTGCCCCATCCGCTGAGTCAGTAAAAAAGCGGTACTGAGCTAAAACCTGTACGTATTTTCACCTAGTACTT
>LD345524.1:188678-218420 GCA_001465055.1 Ptychodera flava
AAAATCACCAAGCAAGGGTCTCAGTTTATCATAACCTTAAGGGGTATTGCCTTGCCATCGCATAGCTTTAGATACATAATAGACTTTCAGACTTCGTGCTAGTCTAATGCGGGTTTAATCAAAGCAATAGTTTAACGTCACTTAAATACTTAGGACGAAATCAACAAGGTGGATCATCCATTGATGTGTCCGTACGTGTGATAGATATATACCTTAAGTGAATAGTATACATTTTACCGAACAAAATATAAACTGGAAAACCACTCTGCTAGAATGACCACAGACAATTATCACACACAGTGACACAAACCACACTTACTGATCAAGTCCAACGTAAGAAATGTGAGAAACAGCCCTTCGTACAATCGACGAAGATATTCCATCAGTGCTTATTTTTACTCCGACTAAACTGACTCTCGGGCGAAGGTTAGATGGAGTGAATCCTTGACGTAATTTACGAGGTAGCCTGATTCGTTGTTTTCCCCTTTACATTATCGACAACATCAACAATGTCACTAATTGTCACTAACTGCTAATAATAGCCCTGGATGTACAGATGTCGTATCGATCTATATGCTTTCTCAGGATTTAATAGTTCAGCTGCCGTAAACATTTACTGTTTCTCACGTAAAATTGCCAGTGTAAAATGCAAATGCAAGGTCTCGTAAACTATGATTGTATAACGATTTCAAACTGTCATAGATTACAGAATTAACATTAGGAAGCGAGAACGTCTAAATGAACAAAACTTAGCAGCTAGTACATGAGTATGTATGAATCTAAGAGTGACTGTGTTCCTGAACGATATCATTGTACATATTTCTCTTCGACTTCAGGGTCATTAAATACTCACATAACTTTATCATCCTACAATCTACAGACATATGATTGACTGTTTACAATTTTCCGTTGCCCGCTTATGTTGGTGTTGTCAGGTTTTAGCGAGGTTAAGGATAGTAAATACCAAAGAAAGAGCTGCAATAAACAAGGTTCAACAACTTTCTTGAACTCTGGCCTTCATATAGAGCAGGGTAATGGTCAAGGTTTCTAGTCACTGACGCATACTCTAGCTGAATTGACAGGGTGACAGTTGTTGCTGTGGAAGCCGTAATAGTATTTATGTGTGCATGAAGTTTGGTATGTAAAAAGGAAAAAATAGACTGCCAGTCCATGCGATCACCCGTTAATAACAACATAATATAATATCTTACCATTTAAAACTACAATAAAGATTTAATGTATAAGATAGTCTACAGGCAAGTATTTTTAAAATACCCTTCTGGTTTTTCTTCGCCGTACAACGAAGCGGCGAACAAATATATAAATGTTTTAACGAACCATTAAATTTCAATGGTAAACTGTATTCAAATAATAACAGGTCACGACGCCCTCATATTTAGAAGTTTGCACAAGAGTCATTGCCCAACGTTTGAAATAACTGCAGCGCAAGGCTTTCGTTAAGGAGATGTTAGAACATTTAGTGACATATTGCATCAGCGGTGAGATCAACAAAAACGTCATGTTCTGGAGTAATTGCACAACAAGTTCGATCTGCCAATCTGCAGCGCATTTGAAGGTTATATCGGATTGTTAAATCGGCGGCTAAAACATCTAACGTTAAACCACCTAAACAAACATCAAAACAAATCAGGTTTTCTGTGAGTCCGAAATCTAGGTGTGGCTTATGTACAGTGGCATTACAAATTCAGTCAAGTAGTTCGTCAACTTTTTTAACAGTGACGTTCAAGTGTTATCGGAACATGATGTGTCTAAAATGCTTTTTTATTTGACCAATCGATGAGAACTCATGTTGTTGAGGCTCTGGGAATTGCAGCTGATTTTTCTCCGAGTTCGCGAACAAAACAAACTTAAACATTGGTGACAGAAAGAGTTCAAAATCCAATACCGGTTTGGCTATCATAAGTACATATTTTTGAGATCGTTTTCTATCGTCTGAGCACATTGCAGTAACGTCATGTCCAAAGAATTTGCCATGTCGATTATGAACTAAAACGCGTTTGTTTTGCCCAGACACACTAAAGTTAAAGCTGAAAAATTTTGTGCCACCGCACGACGAGATGAAACAGTCCAGAAATCACATCATGCACCATAATTTATATTGCTGGACCTGGACTAAGAAGGAGTTTACTCTCCAGGGTTCTCAAATACAAAGATATAACGAATATTGGCACAACACACTACAAGAAACGAAGACA
Organism: Ptychodera flava; assembly: GCA_001465055.1. Taxonomy (NCBI): domain Eukaryota; kingdom Metazoa; phylum Hemichordata; class Enteropneusta; family Ptychoderidae; genus Ptychodera; species Ptychodera flava. The sequence continues at coordinate 190,895 of LD345524.1, forward strand.
AACAATATATTAAGCAGGAATACTTATTCTTTAATTTCTTGTGGAAGTATTTCAACTACTGAATCGTTATTCAGAACCATTAAAAAGCTATAAATTATTTATACCGGAAATAGCTTTTTTGGAATATATTACGGCACTGATTAAAAGTTTTTCAGGATCAGATATTACACTGGTATCTTTTGATTCTTCATAAATGAATGATGCATCTAGTTAAGCGGAATATGCCGTCGTTGCGTCCAAAAGGAAGGCCTCTACGTCTTAAACACCACATCTATGTAAAATAAATAAAAACATAATAATAGACAATGTACATAAACATTATGAAAGTCTTTTTATCGGTATCACAACTGATGCGGAGAGAGGATTCGATGTTCGAGACAGTTGATTGTGTTTCTTGGGTCGCAAGTATTTATATTATTTCAATAAATTAGCATATAATTTACCTGCCATTAGACGATTTCCTGAAAGGACCATGGGTGATGTACGAATTGCTGCCAGAAATTACACTTCTCTTATTCCGGGAATTCTGACATCCCTAAAAGTGACAAAATGCTATGAGTTAGACCTTAGATATCTGGTGTACTATTTATATCCAAATAATTTCCATCCATGCAAATATCAGTTCTGTGATTACTGTGAACACAGGCATTCCAGATATTATGAATTGATGAATAAATATGGCAACTTTATCAATGTAAAAATCACTGCATATCACGCACTGTCTGCGGATGAACTTCTAACTTTAAACTCTTACCAATTGTGATATTACCAAACTGATGAAGGTAAACAATGTCATGCATCCGTGTCTATCAAGCAAATATCAATCATTTTCAACAATATGCATTGTATTGTAAAACAGGTTCCGAATTCATGTAGGTTTTATAATTGTCTACTATTTCCTATACATTCAAATTCTATATCTGTGATCGGAAGTTTTGATAAAGGCGTACAATAACGACTTAGACCATTCTTTCACTTAATTCAACTATTGCTACTTTACGAATATTCAGAAAGTTAGTATTTCACATGTTTGTTGAAAGGTCATGCATTTTAATATAATATTGTTGTATAATTAATCAAAAATATATCAGCATTGCGAACATTATTTCCCTGATGTTTTTTACAGTTCGTATGTCATGCTCTCTGTAATTTATTCTTGATAATTACTTGGTCACATCGTGTCCCCTTTTGGTTCTTCTTACAAATCACCGCAGCACAGTGGATGTACAGGTCAACATCTTCGTTTGGTTCTACATCATCCCTATTCACAGCATAGTATGCGTCCCATGCGTAGTGTTTCTCAAGATAATTGCTTGGACTCACAATAAACTCCGTAGTTGAGTCTTCAAGGCAACTGTAATAGCAGAGGATATGCAATAAAACTATGTTTTTTAGACCGCTTTAAAGGTTAAACGTCAAGGTAATTTCTTAAAGAGTATGCATGGGTATTTACTTTACATTAATTTTGCTATACAGAGTGACATAGTATTTGCTTTATACACGTTGACCTGTATTCATAGGCCGACAATGATATCGATGTCGTCCTTTTTGTGTCTCGATATGAATGTGGGCTGTTAAAAATACAGGAAGATATGAATGTACATATGTACACAGACAGACAGAGAGACAGACAGATATACTGACTTATTGGCAGACGAATGAACAGACATGCAGGCAGGCAGACCAGACGGATAGATAGATAGATAGATAGATAGATAGATAGATAGATAGATAGATAGATAGATAGATAGATAGATAGATAGATCGATAGTCAGATCACGGTCTCTCGACCGTGGATACAGAGGGAGAGGGAGAGAGAGAGAGAGAGAGAGAGAGAGAGAGAGAGAGAGAGAGAGAGATGGGGGACGGCAGTTAGGAAGATAGACAGGTAGGTGGGCAGGCAGGCAGGCAGGTAGGTAGGTAGGTAGGTATAGACACGCAGACTGACAGACAGACCGACGGAAGGGCAGACAAAATAAAGTGGGACCGATCGATTGATCAATAAACAGAAATAGAGACAAATGCATTGGATCGGGGAGTTGATTTTTAGATGAAATATTGTTACTGACCCATTCGTTATCATCGGGAATCTCGTTGCTATGGCATGGGGATCGTGACTCTCAGTTGCAAAACAGTCTCCCAAAAACAATTCCAATGATTTGTCTTCACTCTTTACAGCGATACCGATGTAAAGATAGACATCGTTGCATATCATAACTGGAAAATCCTCTTCCGGATCCAGCAGTTCGTCAAAGCTTTCATCCTTGTACAGTGTACCCTCTACAACAAAAGTTCCGAAACCTAAGAATGGAACTTTTGGGGAACTGGAAATAAAAATACTACGTGAACATGTTTAAATTATGCACAAGCTTGCTTTCCCGAGTATAATATGAACATTATTTCTTGTGGCCATGTAAAGTTTAGTGGAAATACTCAATTCACACAATATTTGCTGCAATATGATTACATTTGAAGTAAATGTATCTTATTTCTCATGATTTGAATTCAATAGTCCCTTGCTAAAACTCCACAGCGAAACATAGCTTGCAACATTTTTAGATATTAACATTGAACTTACCATGGGTTTAAAATAACGTGGACGGGGGCTACTTCATATTCGGTCGGATACGAACAGATCATCTCTAATACTTCTATCCCCCTTGATGAGTAGACAACGTTGTCATATGAAATCGTTTTGTTGTCTGTTAGTTCCTGTGGATTTCAATAGAACAGTATGAAAGAATTGTGATTACTTTTGTCCGGGAGTGGTACAAACGTTTCCTAAAATCTTAAATGTAATGAAACGTTATGAAATCCGTATGTGTCTAGGAAAATGAATCTACCGTGATCTTCTGCTAAGCTGCAGAGTTCTACTTGCCTTCGAAGAAGTTTCGCATTCGTAAAGGTACGTCTGAAAAGTGAACAAGCCTGGTTGTTCTTCAAAACCAGTGCAGTTTTCATCTCTTAAATGGAACTCCTCGGCCTCTGCATCCTCCAGTCGAAGCAAGTCAAGAAGCCATCGTTTCATTACAGTGAGACGCATGTGATCCTCTTCACAGTAGATCACATTTAATTCTGAGTGTATAAAACAGTTTATATTTTGAAGGCAATTAATATGTGTATAATTAACTAATTTTAATGAGTTTAAATACATTATGTGACTCTGACGGGCATACTTCAGACGGATGAAGTAACGAATGATTCTAATGATAAATTTCGTACCTAAAAACGTCCTGTGAACTAAATGTGTGGAGGTATATTTCATTACGTCTTACGATCAAATAATCTACAATAACTTAAAGTAAAATGCGACTCTCAATTTTTCCAATTCTTTTCTTAGCTACTTCTTGTGGGGGTTCATTTTGAAGCTCTTTGTGTAAGAAAACTTTCGACCAGTATTAGTTTTACGACAGTCGGAATTGTAGCAATTTTGAATTTCAAATATATGGAAATCATTAGTACTTCGTCGTCTGTACCAAATTTTGCACGATGACCCCTAATCTTTATTTTTCATTTACTACAAGAATGGGCAAGAATTTCATTCAGGAAATTTTGAGCAAAAGTCCATTCTTTCACTTTCGAGGTACATAATACCGTAAAATGTCCAACAATTGTGTGAAATATTGTGCATATCCAATATATATGTGGAGAAGACAACCCAGATATAAAAAGATATGAAAAGAACTACAAAACAACCTAGACGATTCGGATGTAACCCCGCTTCAGTGTCTCACAACAGCTGGTATCGACGTGTATCATTTCCGATAATAGGTTATTCGTTTCTTTTTTATGGTTATGTACTTTTTTATCCTTACTTAAGAAGGGTCGTAATCAAAACGCAAATTGCATTGCTTTACTTGTAGTGTTTTTTCGATGACTATATGATATGTTGTCTTCCGTTTGAATATTAATACGATGCCGAAACCGATTTTACGGGCTGTTGTATAGAGATTGATTGCTGTCATTACACTGATCTCCAGAAATGATATGTAGTTTCCAAATTTACACGAACTGGACAGCTTTTCCAGTTTGAAGGAGCGATTACAAAATATTAATCTTCTCGTCCGAATTCTGCCTCATTTTTGTTCATTTTGACAGAAAGGGATAGCGTATTTCTGAATGTTAAACACAAAGTATTCCAATTGGTCAAAAGAGAAATTATTCAAAACCAGATATTGTCATCCTTCTCTAAGCCTTAAAGATTTGACAACCTACTTGCTTCACAATCTTCCTCATCACTTCCATCGCTGCAGTGGTTATGACCATCACATACCAAGTATTCCGGTATACACTCCCCACTCGTACAGTTAAATTCGCATGCTGTTGACGTAAGTAAACCAAAAGTCCATCACACGATAATATATCAAATTTTTTTACTCCTCATTTGATAAAATTATGATTGTAAATGCTTAGCAATTAAGGATTACAACGGTATAAAATGAAAGGGGAATTTTCTCTCCTATATAATTTACCCGCACAATCTCTTGTACATTTCTACAATCATACAATTCGGTCTCCTATATTCCTGCCACGTTTGTGACAAAATATGAACGTGTACTGCAAAACCAGATATTATTTTGTTTTACTGTCTGATGTCGTAGGAATACTTCAAATTCAATACAAATCCTGGTACCGCATTATAGTAATAATAAAGTTCAATTTCAAGTACTCACGGCAGTTTAATTCATCACTTGCATCGCCACAATCATTGAAGTCATTACACACAAAACGTAACGGAATGCAGTGACCATTATCACAGCGGAAATGATCGTATGGCGTGCAGGCTTGAAAAAGTAAAACATTAAATTGAATTAAGTTACTGATCGATTTTCTCATAGAAAAAGAACTTGAAGCTGCCTACATATTTAATAAAGTTATGTGTTAAAACACTTAAAGGGACAAAGTCGGCCATTTTTCATGAAGTTTGTTTGATACGAGATACTACTTATATTGTTTGACATGTTGAAAGATACTAAATGAATGGGTGACCATGCATATATTCGACCCCGGTTTTAGACAAATTAAATGAAACCATCGCGATAATGAATTAATGGTCATGACCATAATTAATTTTCGCGATGGTATCATTTATCGTGTCTAAAATCGGGGTCGAATATATGCATGGTTACCCATTCATTCAGTATCTTTCACATGTCAAACAATATACCGACTTTGTCCCTTTAATACGGTTAAGAAAAGGTCGCTTATGCATACGCTTAAGGATTGTTCTTTGGCAATGCAAGTGGTTTGTCACCTGGAAAACCTTTCTTTCTCTATCAGCTGACAAGCACATACAACATGACATTTTACTAAGGGAACGTACATTAAAGGGGAAATAGCCCCAACAGTTGCAAGACTGTCAGTTGTTGAACGTTTGTGGTCTCTTGTTAACAGAAATTTGTGAAGTTTTGGGAGTAGTGATTCAAGCGTAGGAGACATAACAGCATGTGCAACGTCAGTCTGTCAAAATGTGTCATCCTTTTGCGTAGACAAACAGAACGCATTACCGTGTGTTCGGTTTTAAGCTTCGTTGAGAAACAAATTCTTCATTGCAACAAGTAGGGACGAAGGTGATATCAAAAGTCCGTCGTGTAGCTCTCAGATAATTACACTTTCTGAGCGTCTCAAAGCAACAACATTAATTTCAATTGCAGCCAACTTGCTCACATATAAAGAAGCCCAGCAGGCTATTTGTACTGTGTCTTCTTCATTTTCAGTCCTAATCAGCTTATGCTAATAATATCGTTACCCACAATTCCTTCATATCACACACTCCAATGGCAGTCTTTACCTCTGCATGGAGCGGAAATTAAGCTCTGGCTCGCAATATAAGCTCCAATGACAGGAAGAGAAAAGAGTGTTGCCGAGTTATATATTTCATTCCTTTTTTACAATTGACGAGACAAAACATGCATAATAACTGTGCGGTATCGACACTTCACGTATGCCTAGTGCACTGCCTAAGCATATCGAAGGTGTATGATTGTTTCTGCCGAACATAATGTTCGAAAAGACATCACCTAGAAAAGCCCGAACATACTTTTACATCATTATGATATACATCAAACTACAGCGCCGTCGTCGACACTAATCGTTTACTTGGTTTATGACTACAGTCATATTGTAGGTACAATTCTTTCAGTCTAAGGTCACATTTATTAGTGAAATTAACTTTTCAAAATATATACCTACTGCAATTATGTTCATCAGTCCAATCACCACAGTCATTATATCCATCGCATACGAAGGCTGATGGTATGAAGTAACTATTGGTACAACCATACAACTCAGCGTTCGGGTCTAAAAGGCGAAAAAGAAATATAGATTTCGAGTATTAACAAAGGCGAAAGTCAAGAGGGTTGAAACATTCGTTCTTAAATGTATCATATCATGCATTACAGCATCTGGTTAGTTTTGTTCTGCGGTAGCGTGCAACGTTTAATTAAGGGTCATCTCTTTGGTATGTAGTCTGAGTCGAAGCCGTACAAACATTGAAGAAGATTCTCATCGTGTTAAATCTGTCAATCAAATCTTTTCCCCAATGGTTCAATTACAATTGATACCATCATTTTCCTTAACATCAAATTATACGGATTATATACACAGATCATCTTCTGATGGTAAGATTTTCTCGTCTTGTGTGTGATTCGTCACAATAAGGTTCAGTGTGCATAATTTTTCAATGTAGGTGAGAACACTTACTGTCGCAGTTCTTTTCGTCACTTCTGTCACGACAATGACGATAGCCGTCACAATGGAAAAACGAAGCGATGCATTCTCCATTGTCACACTCAAACAGTGATTCATCTCTGCAGTCTGCAGATACAAACAGTGTATTGGCTTAACTTTCAACATTGACTGTTCATATTGAATTTCACTAAATGAGAGATACCAATACACTTATACTTATTTTCCATTATTTTATAAGTTATCGAAAGGAAGCAAAGATAATGGTACTATACATCAGCTGAACAGCTCTTTACCTTTGCAAAACTATTAAAACTCCGTTAAAATATCATAGCATTATAAGGCAAAGGGTCTTAAATTTAATATTTTGATTGAACAAGAAAGACGATAAACGTACATGGTAACTATTTTACCTTCTTTCACGCAGAAAAGTTAGTTGGTTTACTTTTGAAAGCGAATAGAGCGCATTCGAGTTTTTGTACCTTTTAAGGTCACTGAGTCGATCAGCTTCAAATAATGAGAACAACAACCACAAGTGATAAACCAGGTTTACTGTACAGTAACTATATCCACCTTGTGATAGAGATTGCCTGACCTTAGCCTACTAAAGCACCTGTTGAAATTGTATCATGCTGCTTTAAGTAAAATATCAATCCAATATAATACTGTAGCAAATTTTTAAGTCCTCATTAGATGTCTCACCCAGAAAATATTTTATTGCCCCTTTCGCAACATTACCTTTGACCTCATTTCCATAAGTATAAAAACAGTTGACGGCATCACTTAATGGCTATACCACTTGAAATGATGAAATGTTGTCAATATTTTTTGAAGTTATGTCGAATAATGCTACTCATGGCACTGAGCTCATTATTAGATACAGCTATCATCTCTCAGATAATTCCATATCATAAGCGCATACAAGGATTAAAATTAGTTACATTGAGTAGTTCGTTACATCTTACATGTACTGTTTGTATAATAAGATCGCTTCCCATTGTAATTTCTTACTTTCCACTTTCGATACCTTGCCGAGATAGGCATTACAAACAAAATAAATTATCGTTAATCAAACTGCTTTTCCTTCGAAGTAAATATACATTTAGCCTGCTTTTTGTCCTTGTAACGCACCAAAATTTGCTGGTAGCCAAAGAAAATTTAAGCTGTTTAGGTTTTGAAATCAGTAAGATGTCTTACCACCATTACAGCCGATCATATCGCTGAAGTCCGAACAGTGTCTATTAGGATCACGCCACCGTTCGTCACAACGATTATAACTGGTATCAGCGCAAAGTCCATTCTTGCAAAGGAACTTCCATTCTCTATCACACTCTAGTTTTGCGAGACAATGAATCGGTAGAAAATTGAAGCATCAATAAAAATGATATTGCCTGGTTGAAGTTATAGTTCCAATGCTATATGATACAGGTATTTCTTCCTCTTCTATCAAGAGTTGTCACTGAAGGTTATGTAATCTTTCAGTAAGCCTGTGTAATCATTTTTAATATATGAAAATTAAATACTTAATATATCGATTAGTTAATTGATAATTCAAATAATCAAGTAAATAAGTAACAATTACTTTATTTGTTAATTTTTTTTATTTATTTATTTAGTTTTTTAGTTTTTATTTATTTATTTATTTCATCAATCGTATTTACATTGATTTTTTTTTTCAATTATTTATTTAACTATTTTTCGTTCATATATCTATCTATTATATAAGAATGTATCACGACAATTTCAATCGGAAGTAGTTTTTAAGTTCGTGATTACTCACTGCAACCAATCTCATCACTACCATCAGAACAATCCTGATATCCATTGCATCTCTGGACACCTTCAATACATAAGCCATTGTCGCACCGGAACTGAGTAGCATTACAATCTTAATTTAAAGAGAAATGAAAGGAATGTTATGTACCTTATATATACTACATAAAGACTTTGTATGAGTTAAGAGAGATTCTATCAGAAAGGTATTAGGAATGTACGGGATCACCTATCCCACAGTTTGTTTAAATATTTGTGCATCATGTGTATTTTTGTGTGTGCAAACGCAATGAGAGTGTCTAATGCCTGATGAGCCGTTGTGCTCTCAAAGCTCGAATTTTTCCATTCCGTTGATCAAAATATTGAAGGAGAAATAGAAGCAATGAGAATCAATGCCCTTTCAGATTGAATTAACCAACATGCTGGTATGAAATATAACAGTATGGTAATAATTCATCAAGCGAAGATAATGCCTGCTCAAAGTCTATGCGACTCTCAAACTGTTTGTAGTTCCCGAAGTTGTAAATTGCCTCAAACATTCTGTCAAAAGCCATGCACCCATGTCTTGCAGTAAAACTGTACATGCTTACTATCACAATGCCTTTCGTCGCTTGCGTCTCCACAGTGATCGTAATTATCACAGACAGCTTGAGGTGGAACACAAAAACCGTTTGCACAGTTGAAACTATCCGTTTTACATTCTGTAGGGGTATATCAAGTAATTACGTTACAACATCGATAATTTTGGAAACAGAGATTGAAGCGCAAAAATGTTAAGGCATGATTGTTACAGTTGATAAAGTAAACATATTTACAGTACAAGTTTTCCACTCATCATTGGCATCAGACCGAGAAACACGGAGACCAGGATATCAAAACTCTGTTATGCCCTGGCCCTAAACATATGTTTGCATGCAACAATGTGTGATTTTCCAGTTCGAGTGAACTTGTGTAAAGTAGTAAGTATAAGAAAGTGAAAAAAATTTCTGAGAAACCTCAACCTATTTGCTAGTCAGTGCTACAGAAAAGAACGTCACCGATTTACTATTTATCGTGTATATCATTACTCACTACAATATATTTCATCAGAGTTATCTCCGCAGTTGTCAAAACCATCACATACTCGGCGGTTATCCACACAAACAGCATTTTCACATTGAAACTTTCCGCTACAATCTTTAAAAAGCATGATGAAAGTTGTCATTGCGTTACTAGGGCAGTACGGATTGTCAACATTTTTACACAAAAATTAAATATACGTGAAAGCCTCATTATCGCAACAAAACATAAATGTTGTTGGTGATAAAAGTACTCGTATTTTAATGAGTCACATATAGAACTTGATAAAGAGGCTTATATAAGCAATGGAATCCAATTTCACTTAAGCATACAAATCCGGTTGCCAGGCTGATATGAATACTCTAGAATCACACACTTGTGATTGTACAATTCTTCTAATCGTTTAATGTTTCACTTGATAAATATTTACCACAGCTATTTTCGTCAGAGACATCATCATCTCCACAATCTAACCGCCCATTGCACATCTCCCAGTCATTAATGCATAATCCGTCATCACATTCGAATTTGCCGTAGGTAGCGTTACAATCTAAATAAAAAGTTAAAGTAATAGCACCATAATAATAGCACAAGGTAAAACTATAAACAATACAGCTTCGATAGACTGTACAAACGACACAAATTGTTTATGCTATTACACTAAAGTCTTTTGTGAAATGCAATCTATAACCCAAATTATTAAAATGATAATAAAGTAATCGATTGATCAAATGTTTAATTTTTCATAAGTTATTCTATTTATCTTTACTAAAATACAAAATCGGAAATGGCAAACTGATTACATACTTTCACAGTTCATTTCATCGCTCAAATCGTTACAATATCGGTCGCCGTCACATCTGGCATAGGGCCAATACCACACACACTCCCCACTGTCACATTGAAACCCATCAGTACAATCTTCGTATTCTACAAGAACAATATTTTAATGACACAGCGTAAAAGGAACGCAACTCATTTCTCAATCAAATGCGAGCTTTTTCGTATGTAGTAACGTTCTTAGAGTGCATCATTCGAGATCATTAGAACTACCATACATGCATAGAATCCAAGATGCAAATATCTGTGTCAAATTTTGCATCAGTAAAAGTTTGAAGTAACAATTTTCCAAGTCTGTTTCCTCCATATTGCTGAAAATTTAAGATATATCCCTCTTTCAATTGGCCATCATCTTGCAGGTCAGTAAACTGTTTATTTCTTAAATAACATAACAACAACCATAAAGTCTAAATTGAGTTTACTAATAAATTGATACATTGTAACACGTAAGGCAGCAGCCGACTTACCACAAGTGTTGCCACCCTTTGCTTCATCACTCCAATCACCACAGTCATTGTAAGTGTTACAAAGATGGTAAGATCTGACACAGGCTCCATTCGCACATAAAAAATCACAAGCTGTAGTAATGCAATACAGTAGCCAGTGGTGAATCTCATTTTTCGCCGACAAACTGACACCTTAAATTGATTGTATTTTATCAGTTAACTGTGAAAAAATGGTCAGTTGTTATTTTTTGCATCACATGACATGCTCATGAATAACAAATGTTAAATATCTTCAAAACAGACAGTCGATGGTTTCGATTTGAAAATTTTAATACTACGTTAAACATATTTCTTGACTTTATATACTGCGTCCTGGAGAAACTTTACAATAGCTATACAAAAGCAAGTTGCATTAGTACCAAAATTTGTCTAAATCAAGACTTTATACTCTGTGATACGCATTTTGGTTTAAAGTGTTTACCAACACGAATACGCATGCTATGTACTGTCCCTTTGCCTCTACGCAATGCCCCGTGTGTCAACGGTTACTCAATCTTAAAATTATTTTCATCTTTTTTGTTTTATTTAGTTTTTTGGGTTTTTTTTAATTACTTTTTGTAGTTTTTTTTCTATTCTTGGGATGGCTCTTAAACTAGAAACGTATGCTACTTGCTATATGAAGGTCTACATTATAATTCCTGTACATAACATTGGAACATATCCTCTTCTTTGAAACATTCGGGTAAACAGATAACAAACAAGAGAGATTAATTTCATCAAATGGGAACATAGGCAGAGGAGTCAAGATATACATACGAGACAACTTGGGTTGAAGAGCTTCCTATCCTCGCATTGACATTTATAACAATTTATGAGGCTTTGTCATCAAAGAAAATAACATCTAATTGAAGGAAACAAAACTGAGGTATTTGCTTACAGCAATTGTTTCCACCCAGGATTTCGTCACTCCAGTCACCACAATCATTGTGTGTATCGCAAACACGAGAATCTTCAATGCATACTCCGTTATCACATAGATATTCGTACGGTGCATCGCATGGAACTAAGGGACGAAATAATACTGGGTAACGAGAAATCCCTGTTTTATCACATGCCTCATGTGTCGAAAGTAACACGCTTCATAATATTCAATGGTACTTTGTTGATGATATCGCGGGCCACATAGTCATTATTTGACAGTAAGTGAACTAAAACTAAAACTATTTGAACGATTTCAGGATTCCAAAATGATCAAATTACATGTCTTACATAGGAAATACTGTCATTACAAAAGTATACATAAAAATACAGTGATTGAAATATATTGATGCACCACAAAATGATAAAGTTGTTCTATTTGTACTAAAAAAGTACTTTTGTTCAACATGAAAATAAAACACATTATTATCATTTCTATGGAAACGTAAGAATTTGGAGTGAAAACTATGTATAAGAGGCATGTTATAGAAACGTTATAGCCTAACCAAGGGACCCTCGAGGCAGGACGGGCACAAAGTCGCATGTTTGGGGCCATTATATATAGTATTAATTATCAAAGTCTTTTGACAAATTTTGTTGTTTGCAGTCAGATCACGGGCATTGCACTTAGGCACAAGTTTGAAGTACAGTAATGTAACAAGACTGTTTGGTAGATAAATATTACTGATAGCAGTAATGGAACTCTCAAGTTCAATACTTTTTTAATATTCTGTATGTTCTCAATTTATTTTTATGCAATTTTCCTATTTCTTTTATCACCTTGGATTTCTCTTTCCCACGGTTCAACATATGTGCCTTTAAGTTTGCGATAAATTTGGGTAGATTAAGACCTTGTGATAATTTGGTTTAATAAGTCGCATTTCCCCGATTTAGTGCAGATTGATGCAGTCTTGTCCTTTAACAGAGAGTGTTCACCATTTCTTAGTCGAGTTAAATATTTAATTATCTTCTGAATGAAAATGTCGCTACGATGCCGACTGAATTCGCTGAAGACTGTCAGTTTTGGTGTGCTTCTTGGCATTCCAAATAAAAATGACAAAAGCTGGGATGTACGTATTCTATTGCTCAATTTTTGGGTACACTAATTGTGCCCATACCTCTCAATTATTAACAAGAATGGGCCTGATAAGTTAATCAAATAATGAGTGTCAAAATTTAGATTTCTAACAATTGTTTATTTTACAAAGTACATTTGATTTGATACCCTTTTCTTAAGATTTTCCTGTCCGGATTTAAATTTTCCATTTCAACTTGAAAACAAACCAAGGTAGTTAAATTGTTTGACTACTTTGAGTTAATTTCCCCCAACAAAAATGTCATTATCGCAATGACTATTTGACTTATTAAATATCATAATTTATCATACATGCTAGGCCTGTAATGCCATTCTCCTATTGTTTAGACAGTACTGATATGAACCCGCATTTTAACATGTTAAAATACGAAAACTATTTTCACTCTAACCGAACTACTTACAGCTACGCGTACGAGTGACCTTCGCTGGTATGCGTGACCTACGTTGGTATGTTCATGAATGTCATGTAAAATAGCTGAGCCAATAAGACTTATTACGCTCCGAAACGTCATCGTGATTATGGTCAAAATTTTGTTGTTTGCAGTCAGTTCACGGACATACAGCGGCACTTAGGCACGAGTTTGAAGTACAGTTGTACTAAAAACATACAAACGAACCCATTGAAAATGTGTATGTTTTGCCAACCAGACACCTATCATCGTTCACGGCCGTCCCATACGGTTCAATGTTTTCATGTCGTCTACGCTGCTGAAGATAACGGTCGCGGTTGCATTATAATAGAACCGCTATATGACAAGTGTCCTGTTGATGAGTTTAATTATCTAAGCGGTGAATTACATCGTTTACAGCCATTAATTAGCCAAAAAATTAAACTGCGCAGAAAATACTCGTGAAAGACAAGGTGCACATATTATGTGTCCGACTTGTACCTGTCAGTGACATTCATAAGTAATGATTGTGTCCGGTGGCACCGGTGCTGGTTTCGGACACAACGTAAAATACTAGGGAAAGTCAAACTTTCGTTTAGATTGTTAAAAGAAGTTGAGTTCTATTTAGCAAACCAGTAACGAAAATAGACGAGATGACGATGTAAATACATTTGAAATGTTTTATTCGTACAGCAACAAAATCAGCAAAAATTAATTACGAGAGAGTTACAACGCTACAGCTTACAGTGTACTCATTTCACGTTTTCCCTAATCCGCTCACAAACACCTTTTTAAGGCGGTAAATTCGGCATATTTGACGATTGCGGACATGTATAATTCTTGTAGATAAACTTACTGCTACAGCTATCAGATCCACTGCAGCATTTCATAGATGTTGCAGAGCTGCTTGCTCTATGTTCTCAGCTGTTCACACTCGATCGAGTTTGAAATCGAACGCTGGCGCGGCGCGAGTATTTTGACCCAAATTTGGCGGGCCCTCCTAACTTTCGCGAAGGGATGAATTTATCTTTCAAAACACTAAGACACACTCACTTTGCGCCCAGCCTATTTTTTACATTAGCCGCCATTATAAACTCAAAATAAATGTTCTTCAATTGTGAAAATTTGTGTCAACATCTTAATGGAGTGATGACAACCGTATCATTTCTTAATATTATTCTGCTGTTGGATCATTCCACTTCAAGGGAGGGTTTATGACACATTTTAAAGGGAACAATTTACATATCAAATTTTTTATCAAATTTTTTAGTGTCAAATATGTTTGGTACATAATCAAAATAACAGGTTTAAGAACGTGTAACTTAAGTTAGATTCTTGTTATACCCTTACGGTAGACTGAAATTGTTTGGTTCGTTTAGACCCCAGTTAGTTTTAATTGTGTACGTATAACATTACGATAATCAATTATACGATATGACACATTTTGCCTGTTACGTTATTTCTTAGAAGTTTAAGGTGGGGGCCAATGTGCCAAACACTATCAAATGTGCTTTTTCAATCGCTGAAAACACGCATATATTTTACTACATTCATGTCGGAATTAGGATTTTCACTATTGAGATATCGGCCTTCCATTGTTTAGTATTTATCACTTGAAATTAGTTTGTATGACTGACTGACAATGAATGAGTAACCTCTCTTCTCCCACCCCCACCCCCGTCCTGCACGCGGTGCATCGTGAAAATCATCTTCCTTGTTTATTTTCCTGACCTTTGAAGTAACCGATTATTGTTTCTACTGCTAACCGGACGCAATGTTGACGGATGTACTTAGATTGGAGCGACCTTCCTCCCATCCTTCAGTTTATTATAGATGCATACTAAAGACATGACAGTATGCAGATTTAAAGACGAGTTAAGTTGTACACTTTCTAGAGAGGCAATCCTTGACGCATTCCTGTACCGAGATGTAGACGCTCTGAGATTTTGACGCTCTGACTTAAGTGAGAAGTCCAGTATGTTTCGCTGTAGTATAGACAGCGTCTTTGCTGGCGATCGACCTTTCCAGATAGCGGCAACCACGTACAATTATAGTGATTACATGTAAATTAACCAAATTATGATGTACCACTCGCCTGTATGTGCGTTATTACCGGCCCCGTACACGAGTAATCGGAATAGCACCGCAAACCACGAACATTGTACGTACCAGAACGATTTCGACCAAGCGTAACATGCTTTCTTCTTCAAAATTATAAACAAGTAATGTAAAATGGGCCAGCTTAGCCTTACCACACCATTGCTCGTCACTTCTATCGTCTTGAGCAAGTGGACAATCGTACCGATTATTACACTGCCGATGTTTTTGGATGCACTTTCCACTCTCACAGCCGAATCCTTTGCATTTGTCACCTTAACCAATTAAAATAGCGAAGAGGTAACAAAAAATATGATCAAGACCGAGAAAGAAAGGAACGCAAGGAAATGCCCTTTTTAAAAAACCTCTCAGTAAACAGTATATACATAAAATAAATACATGAGGTAATATATCAGACACGTAAACACACACGTATACATACATACATACATACATACATACATACATACATACATACATACATACATACATACATACATACATACATACACGTTTATATACAAAAGCATATGCACACTCGATCGCTGTTCCTATAAATGTACTCTAAAAAGCTTCACGGGGTAATTTTGGGACGATCGAGCATATTATATAGTGTATACGATTTCCTACCGCTTCAGGTATATTTGTTGAACGGTTGTAGGTGTTGATGATTGTAGTTAAATTGTAATTCATTTTATTTTTTAATTTGTCTTGTAAAAGATTTATCGATTCAACAACAGTGATGGAATATTAAGAAGAAACTCGCGATCAAGATCATGACGGCATAATTAGAATGCAAATATGAAAACTCACCACAATAAGCCTCGTCACTGTTACAGTCAAAAATCCCATCACATACTAAGGCTTCTGGGATACAGCGATAATAACACCAATAACTTCCAAGTAAAGTGCAATCTGACATTTAAACATAGCACTTTTTTTTAATATCTTACAAGAAGATGGCTGTTAATCATGTAATGGCTATTAATTGGCTATTAATCGTATAATATTCTACCTTGTGACGTATGACATAAAATATCAATGGTAGCATTTGCATATTCCATCCTTGACTGACCTCCGAGAGTTGTTTTTGACATCATTTAGCTGTAGTCGTACTGTTTGGCAATGTTGAAAACACACTGCATCATCTACGTTCTGAATAAAGCCTGATACTTATATATTACAACATACATTAAAAGTGGCTTCATAGAATAACAGCTTTAATCAATTAATGTACCTGTTTTTGTCACCATAATTGTCATACAGTTGCACAGGACATGAGACAACTAAGGGGGCGTTCAGCTATTATGGCCGGGGGTGGGCCGGCAAAATCCAGGGGGGTCACCTCAAATTTGAAAACTGTATAGGGGGGTCATGTATTTTCCAAAAGCTCAGGGGGGTCACTTAATTTTCATAAGTATCGGTACAGTCAAAAAGCAGTGTCAGTGTTCAGAAATATTCTTTGAGATAAAAATGATTCGTTTCATGATTTCATTCTCTGAAGTTATTCAACTTTAAATCTGAACAAAAGTATAATTATCTGTCACATGAACATCTTGACTTGACAACTCTGAGGCTTGTCTTATTGTAAATCAAGCTCACTGCACTGAGTGTAATGAACAATTCCTATTACTTACATATTAGAGATATAGCAAGTTTTGTCAGGAAAATTGTTTAACAGTTACCTGCACTGAGACTACTAGTACCATGAAAAGTTAAATAATACTTTTAGATGAAATTCCAATATCATAATTGTTGTCCACATCTGAAGTTTTAGATCACCTATTTGAATCATGTACATTTGTAATATCAATTATCAAACAGCTATAAAAGCACAAATTAATGTAGTTTAGCATTGTAAAAAAATATTCTTAGTTTTTTCATAGACTCCAATGTATCGTGAATCAAAATTTCGGTGAAATTCCAAAATCCAATTTCTTGCACACATATCAACCTTTAACCACCCTAGGCTTAAGTACTTTACCAGATATGAACTGAATATGCTCATGTGTTTTACAACAGGTTCATTAATAGTAGTGTGCTTCACAGAACAATGAGATATATGTTATCACTATAAGTAGCAGGTTTTTTTCAATTTCGCACAGTACTCTCAGAGTTTAATCACTAATTATAAAACTTTATTTAATATGCAAATGAGCTGTTCATTAACTTGACACTGCTCAATGCTTTATGGGACAATTAGATATCCGTCCGATCAACATTTGTAGCACGTTTTATTGAATTTAATGCCGTAATTTTAGAGTAATGCCACTAATTACAAAGTTCATTAAATATACAAATAAACTCTAAATTAACGTGACACTTTTCAATGATTCATAGCACAATTAAATATCTATCAAATCAATATCTGTAGAACGTGTCACAAATTTTTGGTGCCAAAATTTCAGAGTTATTTACCTAATTAAAAAGTTTATTAAATATGCAAATGAACCCTTAATTAACTTCACACTACTAAATGCTATACAACACAGTTACATATCTGTCGTATCAGTATGTGCAGCGGTTTTCATCACATTTGATGCAGTTATTTTGGAGTTATATGACTAATTATAACTAACACATCCATTCGCTACCACCCTAATCTTATCAAGTACATTGCTATCATATTATAATCGAGAGTACATAAAATTATTCACAATTTTATCGTTGACTCCCATGTATAGTTGATGAACATTTTGGGTGAAATTCTAAGGTCAAACTTTTTGTCCACACGCCAGTTGTATCAACCCTATTTCATTTAAGTACATTTATGTAAATTATTAAATACCTATAAATGCATAGATATAGTTTTGTATTGAAAAAGTATTACATAGTTTTCTCATACAGTACCATGTATAGTGAATCAACATTATCAACAGCTGATTTTTAATTAACTCCAAATATAAACACACGCTTGCGCAAAAATATGGCGATCCACCAGTAATTTCTGTCAAACCCCTTTGAGGGATAATTTCAAAATTATAGCAAGTCAGAAGGGGAAATCTGAGAATTAACACCTAGTGAGTTTGTAAGGAAGGTTATTTGAAAAAATCTAAGCTCTTTTATTGGATTCTATCGCTCAATACCCCCCCCCCAGGTGTTTGTGTGTGCAGCTTTACTCAAGCAATGCGGGGGGTCATGAAATTTTTGTCATCTTCAAAGGGGGATTTCATCAATTTTTGGGCACAATGGGTAAGGGGGTTTCACTTATTTTGACTAATGCGCAGGAAGAATTTGCCGGCTCAACCCGGCCATAATAACTGAACGCTCCCTAAGATGTGAATGATCACTAGGCATGTTAAACTTGATTTTTTTTTCAACATTGTATTGTGTATCAACATAATTTTTTGAGTATCAACATAGTATTTTTTTAGTTAATTTTATTAAATCATGTTGAAATACTTTTAACTTATTCACACATTCTGAGTATTAATATGCGTCAGTCTTATGAAACATTAGTATTTCGATCATATGAAATGCAACTGACAGAGCTATAAGCGTACATTACAACACATATGTAGATTGTGTTAATAGGCTTAATGCTGAATACAACTACATTAGGTAAGCTGTAAAACAAGAGATAAGAGCAAATACATAACGCAAAAATATATCCTTTGCTTAGGATGTTCGATTAGGAAAATTATAGATATTGTTACATTTTTGCATAGAAATCTTGAATTCTCTACTCTTTTGCATAGATATTATTAATTCTGGTATATTAGAATAATGAAACAAATTTAAAAAAAAGATTGTGCCACTGATTTTCTATGAACGATGAAAAGTCAATGTTTTATTCAAAAAGTGACTTAAAATTAATGTATAAAACCGTGCATTTCAAGTTCCTGAGGTCAAGGATGTATTCACATTCTCATCTTACAATAACGCAAAAGTAAAACTTTTTGTAAAATTTTGGACGGAGTATAGATTATAGAAATGAAAGTGTGAATAAACAGATTTTTCTTATTTTTCACCAAATTTGCTATTGTTACTCCCATAGTTTCTGAGATTAAAAGTTGCATTTGATGAAATTTTTTGACCTATCAGTTTTGTCTTTTATGTAAAACTTTTATAAGGAGCATCTAGGTCATATATATCTGTCCTTTTTCGCTCATGTTTTCACGCAAGGCACAAACGAATCAAAAGTGTTTTTGAATTGCGTTTTTCTAGGGTCTTTGGAGTAACGAACAGCAAAGTTTTTCTGAAGTTAACAATTATTGTAATAAAGTTTGTATAATTTGGTATCTCTGAGAGAGAGTTTAGCATGTCCTTATGACTTACTGTGAGTGGAACGCTATAAATCAGAATTTAAGATGTTATTAATATTCTTCCTTAAAGTTCTTTGCAGAAAATCATTCAACTTCAACATAGTGAACCCCAAAGCCCTCATTACTTAGTGCTTAAAGATTTCTTACTGCCTTACCGCAATACCTTTCATCACTCCAATCATAACAGTCATTGTAACCATCACAAAGCCACATATGTCGGTCAATGCATAGTCCATTGTCACAACGATACTCATGTTCTTCATCACAAGCTTGAGAGGGAAAATTTTATGGTTAGGTAAAGCGCAACCATAATCATTATCATCTAGCAACAAAAAATTAAATTAGATCAAGAAACAGCAAATTAATTTTCAGTTTCTTTTGTTTTTCTCTTGCTTTTGATAGCATTAAAATGAAATGATTTGATATAAGACGCTTCAAATCTCTGAATATTTGTGTTACTGCCAACGTCAAGTTAACAGTTACATTAATGTTGTGAGTCGGCTTAACTTTTAATTTAATATCAATGTAACGATTGATTTCTTAATACACATCACGCATATCGTTCCGATCGGCGTCCTTTCGTCGGTTGAGCTTTTAGTCGACATACTTACTACAGTTCATCTCATCACTTGCGTCTTCGCAGTCGATATAGCCATCACATTCAGCCCACTCGTACACGCACTGTCCATTATCACAATTATAAGAGTAGTAAGGATCGGGACAAGCTGTGGGATATACACATGTACGCAACAGTTTGAGTACTACATAACAGTGCTGCAATGACACCAGATACTAACAGAATTAAGTTTGGTTTACCATTAACCCTCCACTTTCCCACAGTCATGACACTTTTTAAGAAATGACAAAAGGATGTGATGATTTGTGAATGTGAAAAACAAGTAAAGGTTTAACTTACGGCATCCTTTCTCGTCTGAGTAATCATTGCAATTTGGAACACCATCACACACCTTCAACTCGTCTATGCAGCGGGAGCCGTCACATAGGAATTCGTTCACTTCGCATGCTACACAAATAAGATGACAATCACGACAGTTCCATGAAGAGATTTTGGTAATTAAAAGTATTAAATTATCTATAGTCCATGGATAGTCCCACAGTCCCATTAATTATCAAGCCCGAGTTATCACCATTCCCGAGTGCAAATCAATTAATAAGTTGATTCTCGTTAAAAAAAGAATTCAACGACCATTGGCTTCTCTGTATTCATGACTTGAATTATCTTTTAAATTAAATTAACTTTGATATCATATTAAGGTAGAAACATTTTAGTCTTTATTTATTACATCGATTTGCCTTATCAATAGTACGACATTAAAAATATAATTGTATATCAGTTTGTTGCACAGTCGGACAGTGCGCAATGACAGACATGTTTTTGTGCCTGCTCTGACCTAGAAAAGTTTTGTCGGGCACTTATCCCAACGCCAACCCTTTACCGTGTCGAATTTAACACGTAACACGTAGGAGATGCGTGATTCGTTACTCAAAGGGCGCTAATTGGTTATTCAAAAGGCGCTAATCAGTAATATGGTTTATTAGCCTGTTCCGAATAAAATGTTTTCGCGGGGAGGGCGCCCTGTCTGAACAAACACCGCTTGGCTAGATGCATATCGGTCTTTTATGAAATTGTACATACCATCGGATATTTTTATTGAGCAAAAACTTACTACAGTTTCTTTCGTCACTTCCGTCTCCACAATCATCAAGTCCATTACATCGTGATGGTGAATTTTTACATAAACCATTGTCACACAGAAAGTTGGGTTCATTGCATGCTGCAAGTACACAACAAGTGGAGTATCGTAGAAAATACTTTTATCAAAACAGGTCTACTCAAAATTGTGAAACTACCACTTTTAAATAACAAATACATTTCCCATCTTACTCTGTACGAGCATATGGGTTCACCCCGACTGTAATATCATATTCAAACCTTGCGATTATATCTTATAGTTTTTTAAAATCCTGTTAAAGCATCACGACTGTTATTGGAAAGATGCATTTATCGATACATGGCATGATATATGATATGTAGCAATTTGCTTACTATTATAGTAAATAAACTGCGATGACTTTTACCTCTCAAGTCACTAGACAAAAGCAATTACGACATTCTATGTAATCAATACTATATATTATTGCATGAATGCATGAGCTTATTGGTCCGAATGCGAGTGGCGCCGCCACACGGTTGTATGTGACCTGTGAATAGCCTATCAAGTGATCGCTTAGTACATGTACTTCAGCTCCGATGGCCACGTGACGTCCATGGGTGACCTTGGAGAACACATAACAAGCGTCTTATCTGTTACATGTAATAGTTTGACTGATAGTCAAAAGAAAGCAGTAACCTGACTTTCAAATGGCAACGACGTCACGTATGATTTGAAGTGGAAAAGCTCTGTTGAAACAATGACTTTGCATTACTGTACCAATCCAAACATCAGACTGACACAATACAGTCGCATATAGTGCATATATGGTATCCCTACTCGCTAAAATTATGCAAGAACAAGTTGCCAACGTCGTGTTACATTGACATGAGTCTCGAAGACGATGAGCTCATCGATCTCTCAGTTACTTGTTGACTGCTCGGCACCAACGCGGCTATTACACTTATGTATATGCCCGTCAAACTCGCAAAATCTCCGAGTGGACAATGCCATGTCATCTTCCGCGTTCGATTTCACTGTGAAAATGAGCAAGTTCATTTGTCAGGTATTCGTCGATGTTTCCCTTTCATTCTCAATATTCATACCTGATACTTCATCTACTTCAAAAATGCTCATTTTGTGTGACTTTCGGCCGAGTTCGAAATACACATCGTCAAAACATGATAAACGCTCAATATTCCATTTAATATTCCAGTCCACCCCACATTGAACGTTGGGCACGACCGCCCACAAACGACCGTGCACAAAGGTTCATGCAGAAACGTCGACGAGAGGGAATTATAAGCAGTCCTGTCCCGCTTGAGGGCGCCCTACTAGAAGCAACAGGGCTGTGATTACGCTCCGCAATTTTTTAACTTCTACATGTCCAAACGTAAATCTACAATGAAGTGCAACGATTGCCCGATGACTAGGGGAGTGAAGATCCGTCAAGGAGATTTAATGTTGTGCCCGAACTGCAATAAGAAGAGGTTTGGCAGGCTATCGCCAGAGCGGGTCACGACACCAACCAAGATGGCCGACAACAATAGCGAAGTGAAGGTCATTGACGCCGACTGTGATCAACTTCAGCGTCTACTTCAACCGGTTTTAGCACAGTTAGCGGAGATAGGGAGGGACTTACAGGATGTCAAACATCAACAAACACATCTGGCTAGCTCTATGGACTTTTTCAATGCCAAATTCGAGGAAATGTCAAACCGTATCGAAATCATGTCTCGGATCAACCTACAACTTCAAGAAGACAATCGAGAACTGGGTCAACGTGTACAGGCACTGGAGAAGGAACTAGCCAGTCTCAACCAGTATCATCGTAGAGTCAATCTAGAAGTCTCTTGTGTCCCAGAAAGTGACAACGAGGACGTTACCGCCAAAGTGCTGTCAATTTTTAAGAAGATAAACCCGTCAATTTCTGATAGCGACATTGACATAGCCCACCGTACGAAAGCTGCTGACCAATCCAGTGCCACGTCTTCCCGCGCTCGACCTAGACCTATCATCGTTAGATTCACAACCAGGAAAGCCAGAAACTCCATATACGACAACAGAAGAAAATTAAAGGGTACCACTGCCAGAGATTTCGGACTTGATAGTACGTCAACTGACCATTTTCCAGTTTTTATTGTCATAGAAAATATGACAACAAATCTCTCAAAACAGTATAAAGTCTCATATAGAAATTACAAAGTACATTCATGTATGATCTTATAAATAATAACTTGCCACACAGTCTTACAACATACTGTCAGTTGCCTTCTCATTGCTACAGTACTCGTCATAAAATTAATGGTAACCTTTATGTCCCAAGTGTCAACACTTCCTTGGGTAAATTCTCGATATCATATACAGGCTGCATCTATTGGAATACATTACCTAAACAAATTAAAACAAAAACCACTAGAAGTTCGTTCAGACACTCCCTTTCAAGTCTCCTCATACACGGTTAGTGTTTTACATGACGAAGAGTTATATTCAACTTTACAAATGTGTATATCATAGATATATAAATATATATATTTCACTATACATTTTGTTTTTTGGGTTTGTTTTGTTTTTGTTTTTTTGTGTTTTTTTTGTATTTTATTTTACATATTTTCTACTTATTCGTAATGTATTTTTTGTAGTTGTTCTTATTTACTTAGTTACTTAGCACTTTCAAGTCTACTTTTACACGATTGTTTTTTGGGGTTTTTTTTGGTTTTTTTTAAGTGATGAAGAGTTATATTCAACTTTACATATATGTATATCATATTTAAATATATATATTTTATATACGTTTTTTTTCTCTCTTATCGTTTTCTTTTTTACGCATTTCTACTTACTCGTAATGTATCTATTTAGTTATATATTTATTTATGTAGTTGTTCTTTTATTCACTTAGTTACTTTGTTACAATTAGGTTACTTTGCAATTCCACTACTTTCATGTACACTACCCTCGATATACTTCAGTTTTCTTTTTTCTTCTTCGTTTCCTTGCTTTAACATCAAATGGCTTTGGGAACGGACTAGACTAGCATTTGCTATTTTCCGTTTCCATTTACCCTTTATCACAGCACAACTCAGATGTACATTCATCATTGAATTGTAATATTATTATGATTAAGGGTAATAAAGATTATTATTATTATTATTATTATTATTATTATTATGTTTCCTCTTTTCTTGTCTAAGACTATTACTTTTAACCTTGACACTGGCAATACATTTTGTGTCGGACTCGGAGTCATCGATGATCGCATGTACAATTCAGTCATGTAGGCGAACAAATAAGACCTCAGTAGTGTTTAGCTTTTAAAGCTGCAAGTTGTGTGTTTATACCGATAGTCAAGTGGATTATACGGAAAGAAAGTCCTTCCTGTGACAGAAATAATAATTGTATTTTTCATATTAACAGTAGTTTAGACCATTATGTTTTCAAACACAAGATGATGAAAAATTTAATAACTTTTAGAGACCTACAATCCTACAAAATTAGACTCGTTTTGCATCGCCAGCACTTCAATGTCACAGTGCTGCATGCTGCCATTCAGAACGCTGACCTCAAAAAGTAGCAAAATGAGTGACATGAATGTGCCAATTTTTGACAACGCTTGCATGTACTGTGTGTACACTGTAAAGTTAAGTGTTCAAGGATAGAACACCAATTAAACGCCTTTTTGTAACACTTTTTGAACGCGTCTAGACGTTCAGAAATTTAACGCTACGTGTTCAACCAACGTTCAATTTTTTAACACACGTGTGCAGATTTTGAACACTATGTGCTCATCAGACATTATATTGAACATATGGTGTTCTATTTCTGAACACACGTTGCACGTGAAATGTGTTCAAAAATTTGAACGCATTTACGCGTTCAAAGGGCTGTAACACTTTTTGAACGCATGGACGCCGTTCAACGATAAGTGTGTTAAAGGATTGAACACATGATATGCACTTGTTGAACACATTAACTTTTGGAGTTCAGGGGGTGTTCAAGCCTGGAAATAACATAACGGACCACTGATATTCAGTAAAATTATTTTATTCTAAAAATACACAAAAATTAGTTGAGTAAAATACAATTATTTAGTGTAAAATGGGAAAATAAACATGGCCACTTTGTAAAGTTTGTCAGAGGAAAAAACCAACGATGTAAACACTTTGCTATCAAAATATAAACAAAAGAAAATTTTATAAACACTGTCGATCGTTTTCAAAATATGTGAACAAAGTAATGACAAAACAGGTTTAACTTCAATATTGTGGATTACGTTATATGTTCATACTTGTAAAAACGTACAAAATATATCTGTTTTGAAAAAGCTCAAAATTTGGCTTACTTATTGTTTTGAAAGCACGTATTCATATGAAATGTTTACTCCATTTTTGTAAGATAGTTTAAGACATTTCCTCTTGTATAGACAATTGCAAACTTGGAAAAGGGTTAGTCACGGCTTCTCTGATGCACATGGTACGTAGTTGTCCACACTAAAGTAAACACAACATGTCAAGTTGCCACAAAGTGTCACAGTGAGACACAACATGCAGAAAGTGGGTAAAGTGGGTCCTTGGAGGTGTAAAACCGATTTCCTTGTCCAACAGAGTCCTTCATGAACGAAAAGATTTGTTTGTTTGTAATACCTTTAAATAAACTCTGAAATAAATCAGTGACATTTCAAAACTCTACTTCTCAGAAATTAAAACCACATTAACTAATTTTGACTTCGCTTCATAAGTTTTGTTCTGTATGTCAATAAGCATTTGC
Source organism: Ptychodera flava (assembly GCA_001465055.1). NCBI lineage: Eukaryota > Metazoa > Hemichordata > Enteropneusta > Ptychoderidae > Ptychodera > Ptychodera flava. Next base: position 216,962 of record LD345524.1, read on the forward strand.
TGTTGAACCTGGAAATTTCAGTTCTTACTAAAATTCACTTGTAAAAGGAAACTGCAGTCTAAATCCAATGGCAAGAACCTAAATGTTAGCCATTTCAACACCAATATAGCAATACAACAAGCAACTTAGACGTCGAAAGAGCTCGCAGTGTTATGTAAAGGATCTCTGACGGCTCACTTCGGGATGGCCTCACCAAAAATGGGAAAATAGCTGCAAAAAAATACACAAATGAGAATTTCACCATGATTTTGACATATCAAATTGAGATCATCCCAAAAAACATGTGTAACAAATATCAAAGCTATCAGACTGGTAATTTTTAAGATACAAATTTTTTGACCAAAAATGGTAAAAATTGACCCCAAAATAAAAACTTGCAGATTTCATCATAACTTGAATATATCACATTCTGATAATTCCCTATGTCTTAAAAATGTCTGAAATGTCTTTTATGTCTCAAAAATACAAATTTGCATATAACTGCATAATTTGAAGAATCTGAAAGAGCTATTTGCAGAGACTTATGTCAAAAATATCAAAGCTGTTCATTAAGTTGTTTTGAAGATGATTTTTAGAGATTTTTTGACCAAAAACGAAAAAAGTTGTCATGAAAAATAAAGATTTGAATATTTCATCACAACTAGCACAAATTTTACGAAGGTCATTCTTTGGGACATGTTTACCAAATATCGAAGACGTCGAACCACCAGTAAGAGAGAAGAAGATTTTTGCCAAAAAATAGCAAAATTCGCCTCAAAAATACAAATTTGAGTATTTCATCATAACTTGAACATATATGATTAGGGTAATCTCTGGAAACATGTACTCCAAATATTAAAGGAATCGTACCGGCCATTTTGAAGAAAAAGCTTTGGATGTAAAAATTTGACGACGATGCCTCACATTCACCTATTAGATAAGCTCTACGTTGCTAAAAGCAAAGCTAAAAACAGTAACAAATCGAGAACAAAAGACGTGTTGATCTACAATACAAAATAATCTAAGATTTGGTAGCAGCCTATGATCAACTAAATGTTACTGGAGCATAAGCCTTCAATGACGTAATTTTTGATTGATTGATTAACTTTATTACCTGAAAAATTATTTTTCCAAATCATGTTTAGAACAAAGAAGGTATACAAATCATTCATAAGCTTACAGGTAATAGGAGTCAGAAAATAGCAATAATGCTAATCAAAGTCTGACCCCTCGATTCAGCTTAATAGTACATTCATGGATGTTAAAGAAATTAAAATATACAAAAAATTCATCACATCTAAAACCCAGCTTCTATTGTTTAAAGTAAGTGGTGAGAAAAGTGTCTATATTATATATTCAGTCAGCAAATCCCATTTAAGTGACTGTGAAAAACTATGTCTTGTCAGTTCCTTTCTTGTATTAAGTGTGATATTGTTCCATGTAATTGCACCTGTGTATGTTATTGATTGTTTTCCTATTG
>LD345524.1:229156-260757 GCA_001465055.1 Ptychodera flava
GCTACGCTTGTGTCTCTCCATGTCTGTATCCTGGTCTCGGCACCAACAAATGTAGTGACGTACACTTGGGGAAAGGTCCAGTATGGAGAGAGACGGAATGGCCAAGGAATGAGACGGAGTACGACGATGTCTGTGACCAAATTCAACTCTGATTTTATTGCTAAATTCAACTCTATATATACAGTAGGGTACACTTTGATATTTACTGAGAAGATCTAAATTCGTGAGAAAAGGAAACATTCTAATAAACAATTTGTGTAGGCTTATTGACGTCCAATATACAGTCAGTGTATATCAGCAGATTAAATTGAACACCCAATAAACAAACTGTGTGTGATCGTCAATATCTAATAAACAGTCGATCCGATTATCATTAATTAAAGAGAGATGAGGGATCAGCCGATTAGCATTAATTAAAGAAGGGCGGAGATTAGCTTAACACACCTGTCCTGGTTTCCAACATCGAACTATTAATCAAAATGTACGAGAACAAGCACATCAACCAGGATACTTGTAAGTATCTTGATCCAATAAACATAAAATCCGTACCCCGCAGTGGTACTTATTGCCTAAAATTCCACAAACCTGCGCAAAAATCTAAAAGACACACCAGTTTAAACAAAATTTACCGAAGTAAAGAAACATAGAACAAACAAACCGAACCACCAAACGGACTCACAACGTGACCAAAAATTAATATACTTCCCTCGCTAATCGAAAAGCAAGACCACTAAAATGCATTAAAATAAATTTTCACAAACACAAACTAAGGAATGAATCTACACTGCGACTGATGAGAACCACACTCGGGTTTCGAAACGCGAGCGTCGAAGGGCGACTCTATCAACTTTTCGAACAACATAGGTCCGTCAGCGTCTCGCCATAAGCTTTCCCCACACAAACAAAACATTACCGTACACACTAATCCAAACTTCTCTACAAATATCCAAAGCGAATCAAACATTTTTATTAACACACACAATCGGATAAGAATGTAGGAACATATTTTCGAAACGAATCAAACACAAACTCGACACAAAAACATTTAGGATAGTTAGGTGGGGAGCCTCTTTCATATTTTTTACAATTCGCTATACTGTCTATGATTCTAAAAATAAAGTCATCTGCCACTTTTTCTGTATACGCGGTTTGGCAAAACTCATCTCTTCAATCGAAAGTCGGGTGATTCCATGGTTCTTTGGGGCACTTAAGTGTACGTCGAGCTTAAGGAATGTGGTTACATTCGCGATGTTTTATTCGAAATTATTTATTTATTCAAGGGCAAATGCACATAATTTATGCTGTTGGAAATACTGGCCGCTCATAAACAAGACAATAAACTCAATATCTGTGCATCTTTATTTTATTGTCAAAGTACCACCGACACCAACAAAAAACCAAATGGTTCAGTCCAGGTATTTGCAACTCTGCCATCAGACTGGTCAACCGGAAATCAACCATGGGTGTCTTTTGGCACGCGTATACGCCAGTCACCTAGGCGACGGCAATCCACACCGCTTATCACCATCGGGAAGGTACTCCTCCCCCTATACCACTGGCGCTCCCGCCCTCAAGGCACTACGTCATTCGACCAAGCATTGTTATTGTAATTTCCAGCATAAAATTAACAGCGAAGTCAACCGGTCAAATTGTCTTGGCATTTCCTGGCATGTGTTGAGATAGGAATTTGAAATTTTCTTATCACTAAATCCTAATATGATAATCATGATAGCCGTAGAGGAAAGATGTCAGAGCAAACTCATTGAGGTGTGATTTTATAAACTTTCGCCATTTATCAGTAAACATGTACTGTATATCACACACATAAACTATATCATTGTTATAGCTTAGTTTCGCAATGACCAGGACGTATATCTAACGAATGTGTAGACATAAACTAATATGCCAAAGATGTAAATTTATGTGAACCACCCAAATCCTAGCTAAGCTAGGTTCTAACCCCCTCCCCTTGGCAATTTGGTCAGGCTACGGCCATGATCATGATACCAGCTAAGGTCACGCGTCCGCGAAGCGGTAAGTAGTTCGGTTACAGTGAAACAGTTACTATAATTCTTATTTTAACTAGTTCATGTAAGGACTGGACATAAATTACAGAGGGGGGCGGTGTTTTTCGAAACACCGCTGCGTCAAAAAGTTCATGCATGACCCTCCCCCTTATCCGTTCATGAAATTAAGTGACCCTCCCTTTTACTCAATACCCCCCCCCCAGCAAACCCGCAATGTGTTCAAGACCCCCTTGTAACTTGCTATACTTTTTAAGTCGCCCTCCCGAAAGGAAGTCAAAATGTGGCCGATATAACGCGTTGTCTAAAAAATATCAAATCATACGTGTGTGATAATTCATGTAAATGTACTTTGCTTGAAGTGGGGCAGGTAAACAGTGCATGCCTGTACAAAAAATGTAAATTTTTAGACTTCATCGATAATGTTGATTCACTATACATGGTAGTCGACTATAAGAAAACTACGAACGTGTATTTTCCAGTATAAAACTAGCAATATCTGTTCATCTAAGATGTTTAATAATTGATATAGATATACTTGATTAGCATGGGTTGTTTACAAGAGCACATGTAAATAAGATATTTGAGTTTGGAATTTCGCATAAAATGTTGATCCATTATACATGGGAGTCTATGACAAAACTTTGACAAAAAAAATTCAGAATTAAAAATATGCACTATTTGTGCATATATGGACCCTGAATAATTGACATAATTGTGCTTGATTAGAAGAGGGTGGTAACACGTGCATCTGTGTACAATAACTTTGTTTTTGGAATTTCACATAAAATGTTGATCCACTATACATGAGAATCTATGACAAAACTTTTAAAAAAAAATTCAGAATTAAAAATATGCACTAATTTTTGCATATATGGACCCTGAATAATTGACATAATTGTGCTTGATTAGAAGAGGGTGGTAACACGTGCATCTGTGTACAATAACTTTGTTTTTGAAATTTCACATAAAATGTTGATCCATTATACATGAGAATCTATGACAAAACTTTAAAAAAAAATTCAGAATTAAAATATGCACTATTTATGCATATATAGACCCTGAATAATTGACATAATTGTGCTTGATTAGAAGAGGGTGGTAACAAGTGCATCTGTGTACAATAACTTTGTTTTTGGAATTTAGCATTAAATGTTGATCCAATATACAGGGGAGTCTATGACAAAACTTTAAAAAAAATTTCAGAATTAAAAATATGTACTATTTGTGCATATATGGACCCTGAATAATTGACATAATTGTGCTTGATTAGAAGAGGGTGGTAACACGTGCATCTGTGTACAATAACTTTGTTTTTGGAATTTCGCATAAAATGTTGATTCATTATACTTGTAGTCTATGATGAAACTATGAAAAAAAAATTTAAATACAAAACTTGGCAAATCTGTGTATTTATGTACACTTGATTATTGGTATTAATGTTCATGATTAGACTAGAGTGGTTTCAAGTCAATGGTTTGGCAAGAAATTTGATTTTGGAATTTCACTGAAATGTCCATTCACTGTACATGGCAGTCTATGATGAAACTATGGGTAATTTTTTTCCAATACAAAACTAGGTAAACCTGTGCATTTATATACACCAACTTATTAGTATTAATGTTCATCATTAGACTGGAGTGGTTTCAAGTCAATGGTTGTGCAAGAAATTTGATTTTGGAATTTCACTGAAATGTTGATTCACTATACACTGTAGGCTATGAGGAAACTACAAATAACTCATAGGTTATCTGATTCTAAATTGTTATTCAAAAGTTGTTCGATCTGAAGCTTCCAGTTGTTATTGATGACACTATGCACTATTCTGAATAGTTTGTATTCTGTCAGTGTCCTCAAAAAATAAAAGATGTAAATACACCGACATGAACGTTTGACACAGACCTATACCCAATGATGTCAAATAATGATGTCAAATAAGTGATCTCCCAAATTGTTATTGAAAGAGTCATTATAGGGGACAGTTATGCACAATAGAGGAGTTGAATAAGGAGAAATCATGACAACTTAAATCAATGTGGCTGCTAAGATCATCAATGCATTGTTTATTATACCAGTCCTGCAATTTCAACTTTGATGCATGAAAAAAGGTGACCCTCCCCTATAGACTTGCACAAAATTTTATGACCCTTCAAAAATGCTTGCGCAAAAAATGGCGACCCACCCCAAGAAAACAACGGCCCACAACCCCCCCCCCTGTAATTTATGTCCAGTCCCTAAGTACCGTCTAAACGATAGAAGAATGGCAATACAGGCATAGCATGTATGATAATGCAAGATATTTCAAGATACGTTGGGAATGTAGTATACCTTACAGTGCACCCTGTTTAGGAAACCGTGATTATTTGTGGCCAAGGGTCGGAAAAATAGCTTCGGGCATTCTAAATTTGAGAAACCCCTTCGTTCCTCACGTACGAATTTTTAACACCCCCTGACGACTTGAGAACTTTGCATGACCCTCTCTACCACATTTCCACACGAATTCACACGCACACTCAAACATGCACAGCCTTCAAATATTTAGGAAGCTAATCAGGAATGATGTAAAATTTTTAAATTCTTGGATTATAGAGTTATAAAACATTCCTGTATGCGTGACTTTAAGATTGTGTCGACCCAAGGAAAAATGTATGTTGCTGATCACAAGGTGAAGGTCTGTCATGATATACATATCGAAGAGAGCAAAGATAACTTGCTAGTCTGCAGTTTTTTGCAGGTGGTTGGTACATAAAGGAACGATCCTGCCATTATATTTTGACATATAGCAACGACCTCTTTCAAGGAATTTTCGAATTGACTTTAGAGGCTTTTTGTGAAAGCTCCAATAAAATAACAATTTAAAAACAATTTTTTCGCTCACGTCAACCCGGCAAATCAATTAAAGGAAATTAAGTGCTTAAAAACATGGTCAAACTCATGTTTGAAAAGTATTTCAAGAAATGACCAGACTGAGGACGCCGGGAAGGTAGGTCTACCTCCTGGTGCTGCACTTTTGAAAATATAATGTTGAAACTCGGTCATTTTGGTAATATCCAGAACACTACATATCTGACCTCCACTAGCCCATGTACAACTAAAAGCCTTATCCTGCCATGTTCATGTCACCGTCAAATCACGTTGGTTAAATAAATGAGGCATAACATGTCCCATTTGTTGCTTGGTACAAAGACTTAAATTTAAAGACCTCTAATTAAATTGGCAATATTTCTAACGAATTTAAGAAATTTGTTAAATATAACACAGTATTTGGTAACCATCTTCATAATTATATACGACATTTTTCGATGTTGTGACATTGTTATGAGTAAGAATCATTGCATGGCTGTATCTAATGCAATACTGTTCAATACATATAAACAATATTTATTTTTAAATGAAAATGTGTGAACCTGTCTGTACGTTTTTTGTTCTGAAATTCTTGGTCTAATCTCGATTTGTTACATTTTACCAACCAAAATTAAGTTTTCCAATCGATTTCCAGTGAAGTCAGTCAGGGTCACTTCAAAGTGCTCTGACTTCATTTAAGCCCAAATTGTTGGATAAAGCAAGAGACATTTCAAAAGTGCCCTGACTAAAAAGTCATCAATTAGAGATATTTTATGTATTTTGTCTCGTTTCTTTATGGCATTTACACAAAAACAAAACCATTTCTATAGAATATACGATTGAAGGGATGTACAATAATCGATGTATTTTTGTAGTTTTGTTCGTTGAAAACATATTTTAATTTGTCACAGTATTCTATCATTTTGCAAAATTTTTCGATTTCGTTAAAGTTTCGTTATAATTACTCTCATCCAATCTTCCCAGTTTAATTCCAATCGTGTTTTAAAAATCATAGATACTATTTAGAACATGGTTTTCCCCGATAGAAAGTGCTATCGCATACCATAGTAAGTTTAGGTGAAAATACTAAATACTACTGCTTTTTCCTGACTTGCTGTCATGTTGGGAAGCAATACTGCTCGCAGGATTTGCGTTTAATCTGTGCACCAAACATAATGTTATTCATTTGATGTTTCTGTATTACTAACACTAAATCTATATAAATATAAATCGGCAAAGCATCCTCAACCGGTAAGATGCAAGAATCTAAAGACAAGCATATTACTTCAGGAAAATACAATGACAGTTTGGAGTCAGATGCAGGGTGTGCGGTCACTGTAGTGTTATATACTGGCATGTGTGTTTGATGATCGGGTAGCTTTAAAGCCGTGAATACAAAGGGATGACGGTGGGAGTACAAGGATTACGCGTAAAATGAAAAGTCCGACAGCACTTACTGCATATATCATTTATGTCACCACAGTCAACGAACCGATAGCCATGGCATACCTCCCAGGTGTCGTAACATCGACCATCTTTGCACTGAATTTCGTATCCCTCGCATCCTGCAATAGCATAAACATTAGTTAAAGTTTCGTAGTCCAGTCCTTATTTGCTGCCCTTATATAAATTATATGTCATGTGCGCGAAGAGGAGCTTTAAGCTTCACAATTTTATACATATATTGACTGGCCATGAGGGTAACAAAGTACTCTGTACCCCGAGGGACTGCGAGTCACCCCCAAAAAAACAGACTGTTTCCCTTGGCCGAAGGCTGAGGGAAAGTCTATTTTAGGGGGTGACTCTGAGGCCCGAGGGGGTTAAATATATATGTTGTTACCCTCATGGTCAGTCAATATGTGTATTATAACACACCTTTATCCGCAGTTATGCATAAGAACGCACCACATACAAAACCTGTAGCATGAAATATGTTACAGATACATTTCATTATTCATTCGAACTCCAAACTATGTTACATGGAATTCAAACATTACAATAAAGTCATGCTTCAATCTTTGAAATTCGAACTTAACAGCGAACTACTTTCGTTTACAGTTTTTTCGTTTACAGAAAACTTTGCTGTTATGAAGTTATGTTTTATTTCTGATTCTGTTACTAACGCCTACCTTCCCTTTTGCTCTGGTATTACGGGGACATGCTTATTCTTCGACGTTAAAGGTCCCATTAGCGCAATATTTTAACTTCACAAATGATTACTTGTGGCACATAAAGCCTTCCTGTTGCCTTTAATTAATTACTTTACTTACATTTAATTCCTTATACAAGAAATAAAATGTTATAGTATACCACAGAACAATTCGTCGTCGCCATTATAGCAGTCGTAAATGCCATTGCATCTCAGCTCTTCAGGAACACACAGTCCGGCATCACATACAAAACCACCGCCTTGACAGTCTGTAGATTCAGGTAAAATTTATAAAGAATGTTATGTAATTGACCAATTAATGTCGAAACTGTGCATTTCTTCGTGAAATCATTTCTTTTAAATCATTATTGGAGGATAAATCTCATATTAACCAGTTTAAACGTTCTAAGACGATCTTCTGTGTAGTTTAATTTAATGACCATCACGGGGAATTTCTGTTTCAGAAACGAATGTCATTCGACTCGACTGAAAATAATTTGTCGCTTATGTATGTCTCAAAGGCAGAATTTAACTTTTTGATGTGCTTTTAAAAAGTAAAACTGATAACACGACAGGTAAGTTAAGGCCAAGGAAAAATGTTAGTAACAATCAAGAACTCGTTACGTACATAAAACAACCAAATAAAGACGATGGCGAAACAGTCGGACAGATTCAGATATCGATTGGCAGGTTCACTTGATGACTCATAGGTCGTAATTGAAGCGAACATTCAAGAAAATCCACATGGTATAGAACATTTACTCACCACAACGGACTTCGTCATCCCAATCACCACAATCATTATATCCATTACACAACTGACTGGTATGTATGCAACGGTTGTTGTCACACTCATACATATCTCTGGTACTGCAGTCTAAAAAAAGAAAACGCTCAGTTTACGTACCAGTAATAATAACACGTCATTTATCAAGCCAATTATTCGATCTTAAGACGTAATTTCCAAATGTTATTTGGGCAAACCAGACGAACTAATCAAATCGCGTTCATGACATACAAACAACATAAATTTATACACATGCCGAATAACATTACAAACAATTTCTGCATACTTACTTCCATAGCAGTACATCTCGTCGGACATATCTGGACAGTCCGGATGGCCATCACATTTCCATTCGCGAGGTATACAATCTCCATCGTCACATGCAAAATCATATGGTGAACAGTCTGTTAAATGAAATTGCAACACTTGAATAAAGGTATGATGACACGAAATTATTTCCATATTACTGTATTCGACCAAAGAAAAACGTGTTTACCGCACTTCAGTGCTTGCTGGAGTTAGCAGCTAATCGCATGATTATTCTGTCGTAAATAGACGTTCCTTTTCACGTATTCTTCTCAGAAACTAACAAAGTGACAAAGCAACACAAAGCACATCACATTTTGAAACGCTTGTATCATAAATGGCTTATGGGCTCATAAATTGTCAATGTTTCTTTCACGATAAGCATTCACGAATTGTAGAAGAGAGAAAAAGATTCCAATATTGACGTTTCGTAGTCCGCTGTCGGATCTCTCAGCGACTTTTCGATAAATTTTTCTATAGCTAAAGTTACTTCGGACAATTATGCAAGTTTTCACGCGTTTTAAGAGGAAGCACCATACATATTGATTAAAATCCCTTACATCAAACCTAAAGAGATGGAAAGTACACGTCAATCTCTAAACCGCGCTGCCGATATCGTATATCTCCAGACCGTCATGGGCTACACTTATCGGAACATATGGCCACAATGCCCCGGAACTGATTTGCTTCAACCGAAATCTATGCTTTTGATATTAAACTGAGTTAGCTTTGTACAGCCTGTAATGTTATTATTATCTTCTGTAAAGGACGCACTGTGGCACACTTATAAATTCACAATTATCACCACAATCATTGTCATCATCGTTGTCATGTGATGACAATCGACTGATAATATTTAGAGGGACCAAGATTTTTCTGACGCCTTATGTTGTCGGAGAACGCCAACTACCATTCCTTGAAAATTATGTACACTATGGTTTATTATGTAAAATTCAATGCCCATTTACGTGCATTCAATATACAAAATATTTTTCTCTGCTGAATATTAGCTGAGGATTATTCAAACTTTGACAGAAATCTGCTTGTTTGCAACCTTCGAGAACTTCAAGAAAATCAAATATTAAATGTAAACTTGACGGTTAAACTCACAACAGTACATCTCATCGGACAAATCTGGACAATCATACATCCCATCACACCACATGTAGTCCTCTATGCAGTGTCCATCGCGGCATTCGAACTCATGTGGATAACACTCTGTTCAATGAAATGATAATTACGTTAATAATTATATAAGTCGTTTATGTCTTTATAAGATAGAATTAAATTAAACTTTATCGCTTCAAGTAGTATTTTTTGACGTAAAGTTATACTCAAACACTGTATCATTTGGAAGACCATCATCATTCGTTAGGACAGATACGTGAAGATACGATAAATGTTACATATCGCTAACTAATCGAATTAATTGCGTATGGAACAAAACATGCCCTATTATTGTGCAGTTGGCTCTCGAATGCATTGATATTACCCTGCACCACTTGAATGTCTTACAGTAACAGCTTATCTAACATCTGACTAAAGTCTTTTATTTGATGCTATTCTAAACCAAACAGGTTTGTATTTATCATTATATTAAGGCACTTACGGCTTTCAGTAGACGCTATTGCACTGATATTTCTGTTGATCTGCAAAATCGTACAATTGTCATGATGTAAAACATGATAATAATAAGGAACAGTTGTAGTTGATTCGTTTAATATAAATTTGGTGTATTGAGGTCATACAATATGATGTTCAACTTAGGTGGGTAAGACTCCTTAATTGTTAGAAAATTTCTTTTTCGATAGCAAGCGCAGTGAGCATTTTTCAGAATGTCAATTCACGTCAAGTTGTACAATTTTAACCGATTATGTCTTTACTACCTTTCGACGACACAAAAAAGAAAGGTAAACAATTTGATAAGCATATACTTGATGGGAGTTTCCATGTTGATTACCTGCTTACTAAGGTGTGAGTCTTCGTCGTTCACAACCATTTCAGTTCTCTCAGGCTTTTGTCTGGCATTTTTTAAAGTCCAAATCTCTGCATATTCACATTTATAGAACTCTATGAGCACAATGATTAATTTGGTCGTTTCTTAGGTTTCGGCACACACAATTCAATTACTGTAGTGTACAAGTAGCAGTGTGTCGTAAGTATGAGACAACTTTTAAATGAATAAAAACGGCTGTGCATGTTTCATTGCCATAAGCCACTGTCCATTATTGCTACTTCTAGTGAAGTTTACGGGAACGTGTCGGCCGCGGCGTGCAAATTAAAACACAGCAGCTGCCGGCAAGTAGTGTCCCAGATATTGGAATTCAAAGGTTGCTGGAGGATAGGGGTGGTTTAAGATTTGAAATTCTGTGATATGTTTAAACCTGTATTTCCCGGATCAAGTTATTTTGAAGTCCTTCTACCTATAGGTATAAAGTCCAGCAAATATTTTAACGACTGCTAAGCACTATAAGTGCGAAAAAGTAGCGACAGCATAGCGTGACCGACGTTGTGTTGAAACTATACAGAGTGATAACACAAGTATTTCCATACACGATGGACCATTTCACGTGACGAACTCCACAGCTGCTGCCTTTCTCAGGCAGTATTGCGAGAAAAGCGAAGCTGTTGTGTGATTCGCGGTCACAGATCCATTGGACGGAAAAATACTATAATGGCAATGGTTCTGCTACGTGACATTGATCAAGAAACCAATTAAAAAACTTCGTGCAGATAGAGACACACACCAATGACGGTATGAAAATTACCTATCCTATAAGAGTTTTCTCTACCGGTCAACCATCCCAATGTCGTTACTGTAAAGGTGAAGACCATCAAGCAAGAAACTGTCCAAATAAGCCACCAATGAAATGCTACAATTGTCACCACGGTGGACAGAGCAGGCGTGTTTGTAAACCTGTTGGTATGGCGACTCTTGGTGATCCGAAGAAAAAGTTTAAGTTGATAAATAATGCAGCACAGCAGAGGAAGTTAATAATTTTTTCGATGCAAGTTTTCTTTACCGATTGCATTCGATTACGTGTAAATAGCTGCGGCTGTATTTATTATGATCCGCATTTGTGCAAATACGGTACAAAGGCCTTACCTACAATTACTAGCATCAGCTGACAACAATCAGTTACCTTTTCTCCGTATGAGAATTCGTGTCATTTGTGCTGTGTCAGACGAATTCGTCTCGTGTCTGAGGCAGCGAAACTCTTATAAGGCAAATGATATTTGGTAACAATCTCTGATGTAATCATTTATTTTACCTGATTATGGATTTTTTTAAAGTAGGGTTTTTGTTAATAATTATACACCTAAAGTGTTTTAATTTTTAATTGGGTTTTGTCAAAATTAAATATACTTTGACATCGTGTGATCTGAAAAATTTCTGTCAATCATTCGGGTGTAAACAGTGAGAAGAATACGATTGGAACTAATTTGAGATAATTGGATCTTCATACATTTCAATTTTTTCAAAAGTGTTAGGTGCCCTATTGCTGAATGATACTATATTACAAATTACTCATAAAAGCAAGTGTATGACGTAAAAAGAATAGCAGATGAGCTTACATTTGCAAATGAAACCGACATCACTTTACTATCCAATTATCCCAAAGTAGTTCCAATTGTGTTCTGGTCAAAACTTTAATGTTTACAAAGGACTTCGAAGCTGTAGAATGTATGTTTTCTAATCCTGTTGACCCTGATATCAGTATATTTGTATATGAAACAAAAATTAGCTTTAATCTTACAAAACTCACCTGATATGCATCAGACTGTCTTCCGTTTACATTGCTTTCTTTAAAATGGCCACTTAAATCGTGATGACGATTAATGGAAGAAACCCGACCATTTGTTACCTTGTTTCGTTCTAATCGGGCCTGTAATGGAAAACATCGCTAGGCATTTTCCGAAATTGGACAACATCATCAAAAAAGTCATACTGCAGTAATACAAAGACAAGTATATCTTAGGCTGTGTTCACAATAATGGTGAGGAGGGCTGGAGGAATTAAGGGGGATTCAAAAAATCTGGGGGTAGTCGAGGGCGGACTTGAAAATTTGCTCTGCCTATAAGGGGGACCTGAAGATATTTTGATTCCCAACGGTTTGATATTATCCAATTGTTCTCATGTTAGTATAACTAATCAAAATCGAGAACCGTCATGTTCATTTTATGACTTAATTCTTTTTCTCTTTGAATAGAAGTTGGGAAATATGCTGAAAGTGTACATAATGGCTACAGAGGGTACCATCACATACAATCTTTAATGATTAGTTGACTGTGTTCAAAGTGTATTTGAAAGGGTGGACTTGAACGAGCCTATCCCATGCTGAGAGTAGAACTGCTTTGGCATGGTAAGGTTTTAAACAGGATGACAATGGTGGTAGTCCCGAGTATCTTGCAAGTAATGGTGGCAAGTACAGAGATCGTAGAGGGCGCTATTACATGTAATCTTACAGGAGTAACTGGCGTTGTGTTCAAAGAGAACTGGATGGGGTTCACTTGAATGTGCCTGTTCAATGCTTAGAAGTGAATGATGATCAGGTTCCCTATGTTATGTAGAAGACGATGGAATCGCAGTAAATACTTCTGGGATAGAAATCAAGATAAAAAGTACCCATTGCAGTAATGAAGAGCATGTAAAGGTGCAATCATGCATTTTGATCACTAAATTGAATATGTGTATATTATATATTTAAGCACGTGATCAACAACAACTGGTTCGCTCGAGATGAAATATACTATGTCATTTTGAATGTAATTTAATCAGAGTGAGCGTAAAAGAATAAAACGAAATTGCTGCCTGGCGGCCATTATTGATCGTATCGTGAAGAAATTCGACATGCACATCTAAGTTTGTTTGTAGTTCTTGTGCCGAGTTTAAAAAATAAGTCAAGGCATGTGTTGATAATGGCTCTGGATATGAAAACATCGTAAGAAAATGGCCGTCTAGTGGCCTTACTGAATCGTTTCATAAAAATGGCATTCGTATGAAAGTCATGATTTGTTGCCTTGGTGTCAACTTTAAAACAAGTGAAGCCATAATGGTTCTTGACATTCAAAATCGCAAGAAAATGGCCTTCTTGCAGCCATATTGGATCGTATCATGAAGACATTTGACATGCTTAAGTAAGCCATAAAGTGTTGACCTTGTGCTAAGCTTAAAAGAAACCTGTCAAGGTATGTCTTTGTAAATGCCTCTAGACATGAAAGCAAATCACAAAAAAACTTCCGTCTGGCGGCCATATTGGATTTACCATAAAACAAGTCAACGTACACATGTATGCTAGTATTATCCCTGAGGCAAGTTTGGAAGAAATAGGGCCACGCATGTCTGACATATCTGCGTGGACGCTCGGAAGGACGTTCGAACGCACAAACGGACAGCCGGAACCCAATCTATAATTCCCCCAGACGACTTAAAAAAACTATCATTTCCGATTACAATTATATTTATTTTTGCTTAGTAACACCAGTGTATTTAGTTATAAGTCCCTTTAGTTTAAAGGTATGTTGATAGACGACTATTAGTCTTGTAAATGCAACGCATCGCGTGCAATACGCAATGTTATTGTTGACAGGTGAATTCTGGTCCGGCTAAACTTAAAGGGCAAATTAAATTTCCACCGTTTATATGTGCATTTGAATGACTTTCTTGGAGGTATTCAAGATGATATTTTAGCCAAAGGTTTGGGCGGTAGACAAAGTCGACGATTTATTGATAACACTTCAGACCCATAGATTTTGCCGCCGGGTCTAGCAGCAGGTACGACAGGGCTAGAGGTAGTGGACAGCACAGTAGGACGGAGTTGACTCCATACATGTGGGCGATGAGACAATTTTAATAAAACTTACCTTCTCTTTACTAAATATATCGCCTTTAGATTGAGGACCGTAATGAGCTTCAAGTCTTTGTCTATAAGGTACATGCTGCAGAGAAAAAGAGCACAAACGGAATGTTCATATTCTCTGACAAAAAATGGGGGAGATCTGTATCATATACTCGGACATTGGCGCCGCGCATCGCCCTCCGCTTCGCGTCGGGCGATACGCTGCGCCAATGTCCTCGTGCATCCTTTGCGGTATTTTCGTAATAACCTTATTATTATACATCTTACATTCCTGATCGGGGCATCAAAATGTCGAAGTAGTGACCGTTTCCGTGCAATGTCAACAATTTTTCTTCCGATTTTATCGCGCCAGTGTGGAAGGCTACCTCGGACGCGCTTCTGCAAGTTTTGGAGTGTGTGCACTACACACATACGTACGTACAGAGCGCGCGCGAGACTTGTTCTGGCACTCGTCCAAGGGGTCCCTTGAAACCGTTCTACAGTGAACGCGCAGATACAGCCGAAGGGAATGGGGCGCCTTGAAACCGTGCCGTACGGAACGGGCGCGAGTTCCGTACGGCTTTTTTAGCGCACGCTAAATTCTATTGTTCTCGATGGTAGATGTATAATAATGTGCAGTATTGCTTTACTTGACTTTGCTTGACTTTGCCGTGTCTTTGTGGTGAACACGAACATTTGCTGCTGCAACCGAAATGAAATGATTATTTCTATATTATTAACAAAATTTGTCTTCGATCATCTGTGGAAATATTACAACCATTTTCAGTATTAGACAGCGAAGCCACTGCAGTGAACTGCAATAAAACTGCTCACACTAATTAGTTTCAGCTGTAGCCAGCTGGCAAAGTCGACAAGATTGTATGTCCCATGCAGACAGTTTGTCTGGATAAGTTGAAATAAACAAGATTTGTACATGAACCAGTGCATGGTAATGTTTACATGGTATCTTAATCTTGAACACAGGGTGCCAATCGTAAATTTTTATTTACAATCCTAGACACAGCTAGTTTTGCCTTTGGAAAAGCAGAATTTTTGTCTGTATCAAGTAGCCTTAATCAACACTAAAGTGGCCACGGGTGTAACAGAAACCGCCAAGTTATAACACACTACACGCCAATCTGCCAGCTGGCTACAGCTGAAACTAATTAGTGTAAGCAGTTTTATTGCAGTTCACTGCAGTAGCTTCGCTGTCTAATACTGAAAATGGTTGTACATAACGACCGTGTCGCAAAGGGTCAAACACAAATGGTGACACATTCATTCCGTCGCTAGTATTTTCACAGCTGAACGAAAAAACACCGTTTTGGGGAAAATATTTATCATATGCAAAAGCCGTAAATTCGTTGTCTTTTGCAAAATGAAGGAAGTTCCTAAAGTATTTCCATAATTTAAACATTTAAACATCGGAAATTATGTCAATAAGCCGTGGGAAGGTTGTCAAACTTTTCAAGTTGTCGGAACGGCGCTCACAAACGTGTACGAGGCCAATTTCAGTCTCATTCTACACGTTCCTTCCATGACGTTATACTCGATTAAAGATAGCATGGACGTAGAAGTTTATCTTAAACAGAGTTTGACCATTTTTCAAGAACAATAATTAACTGAATACCTCAACGTCGAGGATGTTGTGGCCACAAAATTCGTTTACATTACTTTGCTCTGCATGACTATATACTGTATAGGGGTACTATATAAAAAGGCATTCTACGGATAAAGTTTATAACTGGACAAGTACCTTTGTTACAGGTTGGACATTGCGTTGATACAATAATATTAAATATGGTGTGTTGAATGCAATTAAGACTTCAATTACCTGATCGTTGGGGCTTTTCATTGCGACAGCTCCACCAAGGGCGACAATAAACACCAAGAGGCGTATCGTGTAAACATTTTCTGGATGCATCTGAACACTGAAACACTAACATGTTACATCTTCGATTTACACAAGAAAACAGACTTATCAAGTCGGCTGGCCACGTACTTCGGTTTAAAGCAAAAACGTTTCCATCCTATGAAATTCATACAACATTGATAATCTCCTGTTTAAATTTCAATGAAGGATTGCAGTTGTACGTCAAATAGCACCCGCCTACGGTGCTTGCGTCGACTCGTTCGCGTACACATGTATTTCGACACTCTAACCCTATGATAACAACTTACTTTAACGACTCGGAGTCTTGCAAATTAAAGAATTATCTGTGGCTGGTTTAGTCTTGTTAGCATTTTACTCTACTTCACTATATACTGATGATAAATTGAGGAATGTTTGGTGCAGTCGACGTAGCGTTCAAATTCGTCAACATCGCTTGTGGCTGTATAATTTGAGGTGCTCCGGTGTTAGCAATAAAAGCGCTTCTCGCAGGATTAATGCCCCCAAAAATAAAACCAGATTAACCTACGGATATCCCGATGATGAGATACCGCAGAATAAGATTTATTTGATTTGGTAGCTTTCCTCTAAGTATTGCGAAATACTATATGTAGCCTCTTGATTATTGTCAATATTGTTACATGCATGGAATGCTCCTACTGTTTGAATGCAATCTACTTGGATGGTGAACCGCGTTCTTTGATATGACAAAATAACTGATTTTTAAAACAAGATATCGTTATTCAAACTCCACATGACTCGGCAAGTAGAATTCATGAGTCAATTCAGTGAAAATCATAGAATGTTTTGATAATAAGTCGAAAGAGATTCAAAACCAATCTTACCTTATGTGAACTGACTGCTCGACTGTTCTCCGTGGCGAAAATTGACCGTACCATCCAACCCTTTATATAACTTTTACTACGTTAACTCATAGCCACTAAGTATTTTCCTTATCGGATTCGCACAGTTTTCACGATAATGTACATAACAGGTGCGCATTTTACCATAGTAAAGTGTATTTCTTAACTATATTTTTAGGTGTAATCACCTTTAGGTGTACTCACCTGTCAGCAATAGAACGTTTTATACAATCATTATCATTTGGATTTATGTCGCAATCACGTTAGATATGAGTAAATAAGCATTAAAAAACCTAATTTCTGTCGTATTGTAGCAGCCTTAGGTACACCATGCGTATGGCCGAGTTCATTCACCTCAGAGGGTGAGTAGCTTTCTCCTTAACATCGTCGTTTCTACACTTAACATTAACTTTCAACTATGGCTAAATAAATCGTATATGCAGGCATTATATTTTTTTAAAATTAATTCAAATTTCAAAGTTTCGTCCCCTGTTTACGAAAATGAAATTTACATATTATACTCCCTGTCGTCTGCGTATAGCGATTACACATCTGACTAACAATTATAACAAACGGCAGTCATTACAGTATTAGCCAGGTGTTTGAATCACGAGCGTTTTCGATGCGTTATCGGTTGAACTCGTCATAAAGCCACCTGTATTGCCGTTCCAATCAAGATACGATAACTTTATCAATGCTGACAAAAGGTTTTATGCTTTTGATAGCCAAATGGCAAGATTTATGAAATTTGTCTGTAGTAAATGAAATTATTTACAATAAGCACGTTGACATATTTCTATGAGAAATTTAATCATAATTATATGTGATGGCACCCTGTCGCCTAAAGCGTCAATTGAGAAAGCGGTAATTTATTGTGGCTAGGGTCGCAAGAAACGTCTGGGGGTTAATCTGAAATTTGACCGTTGCAGAGGAAGCCCGAGTTCATAATAACTTTTATCGAGATGCACGTGGGGATCCGTAGATCTTCAAAAATGGTCTTGTCTTGCCGTAAATTTTGACAGCAGTGTGAAGATAACGAGTTCTCCGACAGGCCTTTGCTTATGTAAGTATCAACAGTAACACTGAGGTTCGAGCTAAATATCAAATAAGACCTGGTGTTCCAACCGAGTATGCTAAGAGAAAACGAGAATCATTTGTACATTAACTAGAAAGGGACTTCATAAATCAATTGTTAACTAATGTTCTGTCGAATATTGACATGCATGTGTTAGTGTTATGACAAAATCAAATACCATGAATATATACGTCACAATATATACTGTCTATTGGCAAACTGTTTAAAGAGACAGGTAAAGCTGTGTTGTTGTTCTATTATTTCGCTTCTTTATTAAACTTAATGACTCCACAGCTTTTGAAAATCTGCTTCAATGAAGACTTTTTAAAATGCACAAAAACCTCTTAAATTCTGCACATTACAATAAATATAAGACATACAATTTCTGGAAGTCTACAATAAGGACAGTAAAGACAACAATCAAACAGCAAAATCATGATAACAAATAACATTGAGATGAGTACCGACCTGATAAGTAATTAAAACATATCTTCTTAGAACTATCATACTTTCTATTTTCCTCGAATCCGAAAAAAGAAACAGTTAAAATCATTGGCCCATGTTGCCTGAAAGGACCTTTTAGAATACCGGTTTTAATTTGGAGCCTTAATTTTTTTAAAAGGGCTTATTATATCTTATTTTTCGTAGAGGACTGTATTTTTTATACAGAGCATAACATGACCTTGTACAAGCTTTCTCGCGGCTTGAAATACAATGATCAATTTCTTTAACTGAAAGTTTAAAGGTGAGAGGTAGCCAATGTAATCTAGAATAGATTGGTACTTCACAGTCAGTGTCTAGAATTAATCGATGTGGTACCTCTAGGAGTAGAACAACAATAAAGATAAGGTAGAATAAAGATAGCAGAGTAAATTATATTTCCAAAATGCAGAGAAAGGAAACGTTTCACTCTCGGTGAAAGATATAATCTTGGCTTGTATTTCGATTCAGTGTACCGTGTATGATAAGAGCAATTAGGTTACGATGTGGCATGACAATAAGTAATTTTTCACTCTTTACAAAATCTATATCTACATTGTTTCAGATACAGCAAGGTCCCGCGAATGCCATTGCAAGCACTTCCGTCCAGATAAAATTTACATTGCGTATTAACATATGTGCGAATTAAAACACATGCTATTTGTTTATGATTATTGACTTTACTGATGATATTTTCATTTATTGGTTTTGAAATATCTAGAATAATTTTACCAGGGGCGTAAATAGTATCATCAGCAAATGTAGCAGACAGTGTATTATTTCAGAAAGAGGCAAATCTTTGGCGTAAGTAATTAACAAGAGAGATTCAGGCCGCAGGAATTTATCCCGGTGGGACACCGACCTGAATATTCTAATTATCCTACAACAGTGGCATTTGCACCAGAAATTTTGTTTCCGATACGTTCAGAAAGGTTTGAAAAATACTAGTGGATGATCGGTACAAAAGCACAGACTAAGTTTTGAAAGCAAAATGTTATGATCTACGAGGTCCAACGCCTTAAAAGACGGCACGAATCATATTCCTTTTATGTTCAACGTTGTTGAAAGTTGTAGGATAGATCCGAGCTT
This sequence comes from Ptychodera flava, assembly GCA_001465055.1. Classification (NCBI taxonomy): domain Eukaryota; kingdom Metazoa; phylum Hemichordata; class Enteropneusta; family Ptychoderidae; genus Ptychodera; species Ptychodera flava. The sequence continues at coordinate 248,505 of LD345524.1, forward strand.
TACAATGTGTAAAGGGCTACATGGTGACGACGTTGAGTAGTATTCTTAGTAATGTGTACGCAGTCCATAGTCCATTGTACCAGCTTTGTAACAAATCAGCTCAATTAACGTTGTTTCTAGAATGTGCTCAAAGCATTAAAATTGCGACCGGATGTCCATATCAGGTTTCATAAGACAGAAAGGGATATACCCATATATGTTATCATTGGGTATATAGTCCTTATGCAATCTGAGAGATATTCTTTCAGGCATGCCTACAGTATGTGTGGGTTTTGATGTGACAGTCAAGCATGTGCGCTACATTCTGCGCACGTGATCAAAACAGGAGAATGGTCTTATCTGTACAAATGTACCCGATTTTTCGGAGACAATTTAAGCAAATGAGAGAAAACATTGGTTTTAATGGTGTCCAGCAATGACGTCACTATCACAATTATAATTGAATAAATATAATAGCGTTAGCACTATAAGCAGGTTATAAAGGTTAACTGGCTAACCTGCCATGGCATAAATAGAGAAAACGCTGAGTCATAATGGTGTTTTTCAAGGCCTATTGGTGGCGTGATATTATTATAATATCAATTTAATATAAGCGGCCTTGTGTATATCTGTGTATGCGTGGAAGCGACTCAACCAACTGATACTAGAATATGGCCAGTATACTTCAAATTATAAACAGAGTATAGAACGTACCGCATGCGGCGCTCTACATCATTTTCCCTCAATGAACTGTCAAAATAGTATACAATGGTTCAAATATTCGCCATCGTTATGGAAAGAGTTTGGTCTCGATAATATTTGTTTTCTTTCTTTAAACAGCCACCTTAGGATTAACTGTGGGCTACAAAAACGTGGTAACGAAAGTACAACATTTGCAACATAACGTAAAAAATACGATTAATAGAAACGACCTTAGAAATTCAATGTCTGAACCGCTGAAATATCTGTTTCCCGAAATTCAAAATAACGATTATAATTAGAGCCAACAAATTCAGCTACTCTCAGTAATTTCGACATTATCTTGTGCGTTACATGAATTGTGTCTTTTGCCAATCACACCAGTTTTTTTCCGGAGAGTTGTATTTACACTACTGACACTTCCAATCTGCTCTTTTCAACTTGCCAGTTAAACTAATTTGATCAGTATGTTGAGATAGCTCGCACAGCGACCCCCAGAGTCGGCAGCAAGGGGCTTACTGATATGCATGGTAAGAAGAAGCTAAGAAGACTGAGTGTGAGACTGAGTCTATTCGATAAAATTGCCTCTTTTAATTTCCTCAGACAAGTTTTAATGCATAGACTCTTTGGTTAACCTTATTGTCAAAAGTGAGCTTTTAGACTAGAGTGATGCCCTAGAGCCCGGTCGAATGCTTCATAAAAAAACTAGGAAATAGCCGCTGAACTACTCATTAGGGGAAACTTTAAAGCTTTTGAATGAGCAAAGCTCGTTGAAAAATATCAACTGGTGTAATTTTCTCAAGCATGGGCCCTGAATCGCAACAAAGAACATGTATCGACGTGTTATCCTATTCTCTTTACAAGCAAATACATTCAGATAAAGTGAATCGCCAAAAGTTAACAACTTTTGCATCGGTCTGTATATCGAATTGAATCTTTATAAATCGGTAGTGCAGGAAATATTTTCTCAATTTAGATTCTAATCAGTTTTTTCAAGTTGCAAGTTGTTTATTTTCTTTAATTTATGAACGATGATATTATGAAAAAATGTCTAGAGTGGCGAGATAGCTTAATTTAGGAAAAACTTTGCAAAATGGTTATGCATCTCCGGTAAAGTTATATGTATACTAAAAAAGGCGCATTATGTTCACACGTACAAATATGTTAACATGAACACTTCATAATAAGATGTTCACAGAATAAAAATGATTGCTGTCAAAATAGCTATGTTAGTACAATAAGAAAGGAGAAGTTGATTTCTCAATATATTTATACGGGTTGATAACCGCTAAGGTGATGCTACCCTGACGGCTTAGTTGAAGTTCTAAGGGCAACTCAAACTTGCTCTTATTTTGCGAATCAAGTGTCTTCAAGTACGACTGTAATATCTAAAAATGGTAGCATTACAAGCAAAACTGAATAGTAACATCTCACTGCTACTACACTTATCAGCAAAATACCTTAATTGCATTCAAAAATACAACTTACACATTTAGTATATTATTGATTGCTTAGTCATCACAACTGAATCTTAGATTGACGTAAAGGAACGCCTAACCTATGAAAACAATTACTTCTACGCTATCAAAGGCTGTCTTTTTCCAAGAATTTGCATCCCACTCGCTGAAAGTATGTTCAAGGATTTTATTCAATGATATACTGAAGTCGTCAATACAATAAAACATGTTAATATACAAATCATACTCATCTCTTTTAAAGTAAAAAATATGGATGGTGACCACAACTTTGGACTATTCTTGTCCATTTTCTTTTTCAAATATGCAACATTTTATTCAATTTGACTGAAAGGTACTTGATTTGATTGAAAGGAATGTCAATGCTAGTGTTCATGGCTTTTGTTAGTTTTTTAACGTCACAATATTATACAATTCATATATGGTATATACGAATTAACTCCTAACCTCAGACTCTGTATGATCGATTAAGAGACTGAAGGTTGTCTTTCTAAATGTCAAGACAATGGGAGTCAAACATTTGTAAATCAAGAGCACTATTATTACTTGTACTAAAAATTTTCTTACATTGAATAAGTCATGATCATTTGCTTTGAATTTGCTCTATCTGGCTTTCGCGAGCTGCATAAAAAACAGCATCTGCGATACTCTACTTTTCCATCCACATCCAGATAATGTGACATCGAAACAATATTTAGTTTCGATTATTAACGAAAACAGGTACATGAAGCATGGATAGATGTGGCAACTTCTTTCAGTTGTTGCCAAAAATGTCGCCTTTCAGCATCGTTTCCTTCCATTCCTGGCCAAGCAAAGTATGTATTGGTATTATCAAAGAACTTCAGTAAGTCTGACATATCTTTTTGAGGCAGTTTCTCCAACATATAATAAAAACAAGAATGCACTCATTGTAAAGCGCATGCAACATTATCGAGAAAGCATATCGCATTTCAAAATCACGATAGGAACTTTCAACGAAATTTTCCGACACGACGAATACGATCTTCGTGCTCTTTGTGATGTTTTCCTCTATATTTGCGAATATATCCTTTCCGCCCTGTAATTCTGATGTGTGGATACAAAGTGTGAATTTTAGTACTTCTTAGAGCATAGTGTACATGTAGACCTTGAATCTCCTTCACCAAAACTGATAAATGCATTGAAGTCATACTCCCCTTCATCTTCGATCCTAAAGTAAACTGGATGGAGCTGCTTTAGTCTGTAAATCTTCTTGTGTGCACTATAAACAAGATGCCAAAGTTTCTTCCAAAACACACGACTTATTAAGATAATCGGCAATATCAATAACACGAGTGGTATTGCGATTATAGCTCTTGTAGCACTCTATGCAATTGTCATCGATCATCATAAATGTTTACCTGATAAAGCTTTCGGTTCCATGCATTGGTATGTTTGCGATGAAAGAGAACTGTCCAGTGTGAATGAAGGGTCTTGGTAGACTCCATCCACCTTGGATTAAATGAGTCGCAATGACAATTCAAAGGATTTTACAAAGTACACAATGGAAGGTATTGGGTACTATTGCAGAAATTCTCTTTGGTTCCTGAAAAACTGTAGAGTCGACTTTTGTGGGGGATGATGGAAGAATTAAGGTTCCAAGACAAGAAATGTGACCTTTTTAATCTAACAATTCTCTAACGGTTAATAAACTCAGAACCCCCGTAAAGTATACATTTCCTGAAAGCCAACATATATGGGAACATTTTGGTAACCACAGTGTCACCATTGTTTACATAACTATCACGTGACTAGATAATTTGCATAACCTTTCAAAAGTCGGTTTTCCCTATGTTTTGTCTCAATACTTCAAAATATCTAACTCAAACTTGCTGGAATGCAAGCTGTTACAATGCTCTTTGAAAGTGTGTCTCAGATTTTTTATATCTTGCTTAGTTTTTTTGGAGCACAATTTTAAAGAAATCAACTATGGTAAAATTTACTGCTCTGGAAGTTTTTCTGGCATAAAAACTGTTTAAGAAGGTTTAAAAAAATTCTGAGACACACTTTTGAAGACCTGTAGGATAGCTTGCACTCACATGAGTTTCAGCCACATATCTCAAAGCATTGAAACAAAACATAGGGAAAACCGATTTTTGAAAGGTTATGCAAATTACCTGTCACGTGATAGTTATGTAAACAATGGTGACACTATGGTAACCAAAATGTACCCCTATATCTAGGCTTTCCGAAAATATACAATTTACGGGGGTTCTGAGCTTATTAAACACTAGAGAATTGTTAGTTTACAATGGTCAATTTCTTGTCTTGGAATCTTAAGTAAGAAAGACTCTTTAGACCCCGAAACGTTCGTGAAGAAATGCTAGTGAGATTAATGATTGACACATCCAAATGAACCAAGTCATTAACAGGTCATCAAATAACGAAGCTTCAATTTCACTGATGCTGCTAAGCGACAGGTTCAGGTAAAGAAGGTTCCTTAAACCAAAATAGGTAGTTGACGAAGGGTCGGAACTTCGATGAATCCCACCAAATCCAAAAATGTGATATTTTTCAAGATAAGTAAACTGATTTTCGTTGAAGACAGTAATAAGACTTAGTCCATTATTTACGATAAGACGTTCAAGACTATAAAGACCAGCGAAGACTGATGCTGTCAAACCAAATGAGCATTCGAGATTAAAATGCCTCAAATTTTTCAGTGCTGTAAAAGTGAGATTTACATTGTAATTGATGTCCAACTCAATTATGCCATTCGTTACTGTATTGCAGTCTGAGACAGTGGGACCCTCAAGACAAGATAATTGTCCAAACAACAAGTCTAAGCGCTTTAAGTGTAGTAAGCTTTTGATTAATGATAAATTCAGACAATTATTAAAAAGAGGGTCAGTATCATAATTAATCCACAATCTCAATGTTTCAATATTTTGAAGACCTCAAAAGTCATCTACAGGCGTGTTTTTTTGAGTAAGTAATAACGTCTGGGTGACTGTATACCATATGGTGTGAGTTCGAACCCGATTGAAGACACCGTATATTTTAAACATGCTGTATTTTCTACCCTGGGTTGGTAACTCTGCTGGTGGATAGAATTGTCCCCGAGGTTATCGTTCGCCCAGTTAAAGCGATGAAATTCGTTTCTTCGCCTCGATAAAGTTTGTATGTGCGATGTGTGATGGTGAGCATGCGTGCGTGAGTGCTTCACGAACTCTACAACGTGTGGAGCGGCCTCAGTCAGAGGAATGTAACAACTTAGCCGGCTATTGAACCACTCTTTTTTGGGAGTGGAGATTTAGCCGAGCGGTTCTCTCTGTGGCCTCTCCGCTAGGCGACTGATGCCGTGTGTTGTGGGTTCGAACCCGATTGAAAACTAGCCGTATTCATTAAACCGTTCAAAGAAGTGCCGCCGACATCTATATTAACGACATCAAGAATATTAAGAACTTTAGAATTATTTAGCTTTCCGAAAGTGTTGCATGGAACTGATAGAATACTATGAAAGGATAGGTCTAACACTCCTAGATAAGGTAGATTTAAAAAACTCTCTACTATGGATACACGTATCTTGTAAACGCTAATATGAAGCCTCTTAAAGAGGCACTCCCACTTGGTAGCATTTTTTAAACACATTTTTTAATGCCAACGGTCGATATTTCATATGGCGACTGCGCACGGATCGCGAGATATCGATAAAAACATGTCCTCAAGAAAGTTAAAGTTTGAATTCCGGTGGCCCACCTGGATTCAGCTTCCGAACATAGAACGTTCGGCACTGGGGCCATTGTCAACTAAGCTATGGAGTAAGAGTCTACGCTGACGCTGCTGTACGCCACAGCAGTACTACTCGCGTCGATGAGCGGTCATGTCCCATGGGAGAAAGCCAAGTCCTACTGACTCGGTAAAAAAACAAAAAGCAAAGTTTGCTGATTCCACCAGAATTCGCATAGGTGACTAGCACAGATAGGTGCGATTGATACATAGTATGCATAGTGGCCGCCGCGTGTAATGCGCGCATACCACACGCGGCGGCCGCTATGTATCGAACCACGCGTAACTGTGTGGCAGACAACAAAATGTAGTCATCAGAGGCAACTAATATTTTACACGTAAAAACTGATATCTATGTGGTTTTGTTTAAAAATTTAATACAACTTATTGAGAATAATGAAAACGACAAAAACTAAGGAGAAGTTTTCAAAAAAGAATTACCAGAGGTAAAGGCATTGATAATGATGTATATAAAGTCATCGCAGTAGGAGGTAAATTAATTGCGTCATTCGAACGTTTTTGGACTCCTTAGAATATCGTCACTCAGCACAACAACACACTTTCGGGGGATTTCGGGTCATTACCAGAAACGATCGTAAAACTTCGGATGTGAAAAATACGCTCGGAAAATGACATGTTTTTATCGATATCTCGCGATCCGCCACGTCAATCGACCGTTGGCATTAAAAAAATGTGTTTTAAAATGTCACCAAGTGGGAGTGCCTCTTTAAGGATGATAAATACCTTTTAGACACTTTCAGATTTTTATTTTTTCTCAATTGAACACGTCCCAAATCTCAATAAAGTATACATTTTCTGAAAGCCCTGAGCTATCCGACCAAGCACAGTACACGGTCATTATTTGCATAAGAGTCACGAGACAAGCGTTTTGCTGAACCTTCCAAAAACCGGTTTTTTCCGCCTAATGCGAACACGCTGCAAGATTTCCAGTTGGAATTTCTTTATTGACAAGCCTTGACAATATCCTTCAAAACCGTGTCTGCGTTTTTTGGCTCGGAGGCTCCATTCAAATTATATGGCGTGATAATTAAAATTCCTTGAAAAGCACCATCGCCCAACACCTTTAAGAGCGCATTAAAAAAAAACAAAGGCATATAAAGGAAATCCCAGACACGAATTTTGAGTTCATTATGTTTCCAATGGACGGTGTGAATTTCAAGCAGCTGGTGTTTGTGAGCGCTAATTGACGAGGTGCCAAAGAAGGGTACTTCATTCACACATTGAATTCGAGAAAAACGCAAAAAACATGTTTTGATACTTCTACGCTACGGCATTTGATAATTAAACGTGCACGAGCCTCAACACGGGTATACTTTGTTACCTAGTGGTGATGTCGGCCGGGAATGACAGTTGTTCAGATAAAAAAGTCCCAGGAAAATAAAATAAATCGCGGGAAACTATCAATTTTTGGAGCCTTGCGTGTCGACACATCGCCACAGCCCATGGCTTCAGTGGGAAAAACAATGCCGTCAGCAGTCATTACTGATAGCGGGCGTGTCCTAAATTCATATGTAGATAAACTTGTTTGCGTTCCCCAGATCACACTCCGCTCACACGTTATGTAGACATTGCAGAACCGTATACTTGATAGTGTACTATCGCACTAATTACAAAGTTAATTCTAGGACGCGCCATTGCGAAATAAAATCTGGAATGGCCCTCATTTCTACGTTTGACGCGCCACTAAGGGCGCAACATTATATGAATGGGGCGATCACGCAGAGTTCACGTGGTTCACACATTCGTGTAGCTCCCCGAAGGTCATTATCTCAGTCATAGTGTGACATGTAAAACGATTCAGTTACCTATCAACCTTTGCAATTAAATACCCACTACAGCATATACTAAGGAAGCTGGGTAGAAAGGGCTGATGTAGGGGCAACGGTGTATTGGAGCCGTTCGCATGTGGCATGGCCGATGAATATAAAACAACGGCACTAGCCGCTGCGTAATGGTGGAAAGCTAGTCGACACTCGGATTTTTAACGCCGGTATAGTTTATGAACCCAGGATGATCGGGCAGTCCCTTAAATTGAAGCGTTTGCAACGTCTACCGTCCATACAAACGAAACGTTGAACACTGCAAGTGCAAGTAAAACTTCCATGATGGTTTTGAAGAGCAACACATTTTAGGTCGGACACATCTCGTTTTCCAGAGTAGCCAGGTCTTTGCATAGAACAACACCGCTGTGTAAAACCATTTGGCCAGAACCAATGATCGTAAATTTGCTAGTACATACGTCTATGTTTAAAAGTTGATGTATCGATCACTTTATTTAGGTCGTACCGGTTACACTCTCGTTCTATATCAGTGTATGAGTAGCCTAATTGTCGATGCGTGCAAATCGAGGACCACTCTCGGAGAAATCCTACCGGTGCACTAAGCTTTGATCATGATCGTTTCCACAGTCAAAATCACAGTCCTTAGCAATTTGTACGGTTGTTCAAGTCCGACGTATCAAAATTCATCACATAAGTTACGTGAACAATTGAATCAAACCAACGGTTTGCTGTTGCCATTGTTGGGCCTGTTGCGTACGTACAAGGGACAATTTTGCAGTGGGCTTAGTTGGTTACAGGGGCCCGATCTCCAGTATTCTCCTTTTCTTGACTTGATAGACTATAGTATTTTCCGCAGAAAATTCAAGGTTTTTACTTGTGTGATGATGATGGCCCCCGGTTTTCTAAAATGGCCCCTTTGGGACAGCAGTTGGGGCCAACAGTGGCCCGTTGTTTTTAAATCCTAGAATGAACATTGTGTAATTGTTTATCTAAGATTGCGAAAAAGACGTCAACCACCGTAAAGCGGCCTGTGCAAGCTCCGACCAACCCTAAGCAAAAAGTGATAAAACGTCGCACTGCTGAGAAATTTTCGTTGACACGATGTCTTGCCCACACTAAGAAAAATGACTTACTTTCTGGTGTAGACTATGTCTGGAACTGTACTAATACTTGTTCATTGGACTAAGCTTCGACAAACATTTAATTACGGTTTATTTTTACAGATGTAAGTAATCCTGGTGTTTGGAGAAGTCACAGCATATCACTATGTATATTAGCTAGTGCAACGCACCGTTGTGTCACTCAAGCGGGATTATGCAAATAGCAATGCAAATGTGTCCACAATGTTTACAAAAGCTCCCCGATTTAACCGGGATAGCCACGAGCATTTGTTTTGATTTTTAAAAATAATGAATTACACGGAAACCATTCCTTATCTTGAACCCGCGACACATCTCAATGCTGGGTCTTACTTCAAGGCGTATTCTCAGAGAATTTAGAAAATTTGACAGAAAAATGAACGATTTGGTATTTATCTACCTTAAGATTAGACAAATGCTGAAAGGAATTTTTATCTAGCTTTTTTGATAAGTATACAAGTCTACCGTAATAATTTGTAACAAGGCAGCTATTTGTGTCAGGTAAAGTTTTGAAGAGTCAAAATAAAAAAAAAGCCATTGCTGTATTCTTCAGTTCAGAATGACAGTTCTTTTATTTACTCATCTTTTCTCTTGATCAGATAAATCTGAAGGTAACAGTGCACAAACCAAGAGACAAAGCAGCACCTTTTCCGGCAAAGGTACAATACCTGGTTTTAAAGAACGAATCATCAGGGAAATTGAGTTTCCTTAATTTCTAATTCTCGGTCTTCAAAAGAACTGAAAAACTGACTAATCTTGTTAGTCTACAGTGGCCAGCCGTACTTCATAACATGGCAAGATAGTACTATAGTTGTGGAAAGATGACGAGAGATTTGAATAACATGTATCTCAACATTACATAATGTATGACCAAAGGATAATATTATTATAAAAAGAAAAGAAAACAAAACAAAACGCCTTAACTTTAAACAAATAATGTAATTCAGAACGTATCACCTCACAGCATAAACGCAATATCTTTTGGAGTAACATATTTACAGCATCTATGCAACCCAATGAAATCCTTCTTCCTTAAGATGAAACTTAAGATGAAAATATATTAGACTCTTATCTGACTATCTTTTAAACTGCATCCGATCAAGAATTTATTGAGTTGCCTATGCTGATTGAATAATCATGTTCATCAATACCAAAGCTGCACTACATGTCAATGAAGCTTTATTAGAATTGTAACATTAATGTTGCAAACGCCAAAACAGTGAACCTACAATATTGATTTTATGAAAATATTATGAAAATATTGAACCCAGCAAGAAAATGTATTTTCACATTTGTTTGTAATAAACTATAATGACACATTGAAACACGGGACTTTTAGAAGTTTATAGTAGAATATAACTCCCCCCCCCCCCCAGTAAGCTTTTAAATTGGTTTCTTGCATTCGTAAGATATACTTCAACGGTATAACACTTCTAACTCATTGAATGAAAAGTAGCATGTTATACGGATAAACGACATCATGACACACAGAATTTTCAGAAATATACAGTTGTAAAAATGTGACTCTTTATAGTTAGCAAGTAATCTGTGTCCTTCGTTCGTACGGTATACTTCGAGATGTAATATTTCTAAGTTATCATGTAAATAACTTTTGAGAAATATCAAATAAAAATAAGCAGGAATTGATGACACAACAAAGTTAAATCTATGCCACTTGAGGAGTATAGACTAGAGAAAATACTGAGCCTAATGCACACGGATATTTTTATGTTTTATCAGTAACCACATGTGCCCTGTAAACGTCTATATTTGTTATCTGTTCAAGAGGTTCGACATATGTTTAACAGCGATAACATATGTACTTAAATGGCCTAATCGCCTCCCTGTTAATTTAGTTTCATGACGTAGCGTGTAAGGACAACCCACGGCAGTCAAGATAAATTATTAAATGCATAAACGTGACAAAGCTATCTGTCGTAACGTGTTCCTATTTCCATGTACGCGGTCTAGTTGATGCGTTACTTCAACAGTATTTAACGATTATTCCTCGGCTTTGTTTAATGAAGGATATAGAGAGTAGTACTTGGTTTTATTGTCAATCAGTCGAACTTTAAATTGAATGTCAAAAAACAAAAGCAGTCTGTGAGTGACTGACCATACAAACAGAAACATGCATATCGTTCATCGTAAATATTGACGCACACACACACACACCCATTCACACACACACACACACACACACACACACACACACACACACACATATATATATATATATATATATATATATATATATATATATATATATATATAATTTCACTGCGTAAATACTCACATATCAATTATACACGATGCTCGATCTACGTATAACTGAGCAAGTGGACAATACATGGTAGGTGTCTCCATCGTTTGTTCTATATTTAGGGTTTTTGTTTGTTTGTTTGTTTGTTTTTGAAATCACCAATCTGTGTCCTCGATTAGCTAAATTGGATATGCATGTGACCTACCTAACAGATAGAATAGTTTGAATGAGATTACTTCGTTTTTGAAAAGATAACGAACTTGTCAGTGTATGAGGCAATGCAAAGGTGATACACTTAATTATTGCCACACAGGTAAGTTAAAGGTGAACCTCTGAAAATCAACCTCATCTTCGCCCGACGGTCTTCATGCACACAAAAAACGGTGGCTTACATTTGCGGACAATGCTGTCCACTCCTTCGCGTGAAAATCTGCTCTTCGTCATGACATTTGATGGTGACGCCAACTTCTAAAAGGGGTAGTAGTTTAACTAGGGCGGCTGGTTACACTTTAATGATGCAATTGTTTGGTTACGAGGATTCGAGTGACATATGACCCCTCTCTTATCTTAACCTGTCACCATTAACGTAAAACTAATTGAACATAATACATATGCTATCCTAGGTTTTCAATCAGCAGAATCTACGTTCACGTTGTAAATAAACACTGCCGATAGGAAGTGTCGTCAGAGATCTCCCACTTGCTTTACTTTGAAATAAATACGGTCACGGTCATATATGTTCATATCGCTCTTCAACTGAAAATTATCGCCCACAAAAAGTGAGGCATGGGCGTGTTCTTCGAGTTAAACCTGTTGACATTTTGCCTTTACGAAGTGCCGCTAAGATCATATGCCCCCTCGGGAAGTCATTCGCACCTTATATGTTATTTCTTGTGTGTAGTTTGCATACACATCTTTTACTAGGGTTTTGTTTGGTTTTTGTTTGTGACAGTGCAATGTGGATGAAGAATTTGACGTCTCATTATATTAAAGGCTGGCGGCAAAGCTGCAGGTAAGAAAAATCCAATAGATGACAACTGTTATTTTATTATCGTGCGTTTTTTCGCTGTGGCGATATAAATTGTAAATACAATGCCCCATAATGCAATTCATAATTATGATAGGGGTCTGCGATGGTCTCTTGAAGTT
>LD345526.1:0-22911 GCA_001465055.1 Ptychodera flava
TGTACCGTTAAATTCCGTAAACCGCCGACTACGAGTTCGCTGACCGTGTTATACTACGAATTTGCCGAGTTTTAGTGCCTTGTTTGCATGCCGAATGTTTTTATTTGTAATTTTAGTGCAGTGCAAGTTGAAACTTTGGCAGGAAAACATTGACGCGTTTTGACACCTTGTTGAACAAAAGTATAAAAAAAATAACCCATGATTGCATAAAACAAAGTTGACATGTGTTGCTATTGTAGTGCGATGACGTGGTTGAGCACCTGGTTTGATTTGAATTGTATGAATTATGTTTGATCGATTGGTTGGTCGAATGAAGTGAAAAGGTGTTTGCAGATCGACGTTAGAGTCACGCTTTGCTCATTTGGGTCGAAAACTTTGAGCAGCATACACGCAATTGCCGAGTCGCTCTACGTATATCGATATGGCGGATGAAGTACAAATGAAAGCTGTATCCGGTGCACTTCAACTACCAAAGCCAAAGATGGAAAAGAAAAGTCCCCCTGTCACGCAAGTGCTAACGGCCACAATTTGGAAGACCAAGCTACACAGCCACGTCAGAGAAAGGCGCAACAGAAACTGCAAGTACAGAAAAAAATACATGTAGATCCACAATAACTGTGGTACTGCGTGTGTGTTGCCTGTAGCTAGATTTGACTTTACCAAAGGCGACTGAAATCTCCACATTCAGTGTTGACAAGAAGTCTTAAATTTTAGCTTCGAATGATCGTGATGACAATAACCTTAACACAGAAGTGATATTTGCAATCAATACTGTTATTTCACGGCGACCTGTAATTGATTTTGAGATATACAGTCGTGCAAAATTAATTCAGTCCGGTGATTCTTTTAAAGTGTCTTTACTGAGACTGTACTTAATGGTGAAATAAATTTCTCCTGGTATAATGTCTCGCATTGTTTTTTTTTTTACTCGTCGCCACGTGACTTTCTTTTGTTTAAAACGTGTCCATTTTACAAGTTCTTTTGTTTAAAAGTGTCCGATTTACTAGTAAACCGGACAGTTTTTAACAAAAGAACTGTCCGATTTACTAGTAAATCGGACACTTTTAAACAAAAGAACTTGTAAATCGGACACTTTTTAAACAAAAGAAAGCCAGGTGGTCTATAATAAAATATTTGGTTATGGAAATTAGAGAGCATGGTTAGAACAATGAGCACGAGGCGGAGAGTGGTATAACTACAAATACCCAAGCAGAAGAGTGCATGAAACGAGTGAGTTACTGAAATGTAAGGGTACTCTATATTGGAAATAATGTAATACCGGTATATAGCAATTTATTTGAGATATCAACTGCAGATGTTGAAGAAAAAAATACACTCTTACCCATTCTGCTTAAGATGAAGTTGTGGTTATTGAACATATTTACTTATAAGTTACATATTGTGAAATATCATTCTTTCGTCCTGTTTGATTCCAATTGTATAAACTGGCTTTTGAGAAGAATCAGGCCTCGGATGTGGAATTCAAAGTATTAAAGCAAATGAAACCCCCATATTCAAAGAAGGGACTTCCAAGCTCTTAAATTTCAACCCAAAAATGTGAAGTGTAGTTAGGTTACGTTAACAGTTTTTATGAGTTCATTCATAAAACTCATCATACAGTATGCTCAGATATTAAATGGTAATAAAGTCATACTTTAACTTGTGACTGTTTATCTGCACTATATGTGAACACTGTATTGAAACACTGACACATAATTGTTGTATAATGACTTTTCACACAGCCCACTGACAATCATGATCAACCACGAGCATGCGAGAGTATCTTATAGTAAAAGGACCTTAGCTGGGGAATGTTCAGACTTTAAAATTGTTTGCAATATGTTGCCAGTGTGCTGTTTGTATCAATACTAATGTCTTGCTTCATTCTTGAGCAATTGAATTTCCACGGTTTTGTTTAGAATTTATGAAAAATTAAAAATTAAAGATTTCCCATAGAATTTAACATTGTATCAAATATAGCAACTATTTTAAATTCAAACACCAGTAAATGTAAACGATATATCTCACCTAGGAGACAAGTTTTTTTTATTTTTTGACAATAAATAATAATAGTGTGTATATGCTGAATGGCGGTGTTATTAACACAATTGGAACTAATTTGGGATAATTGGATTTTCATATTTCCTAAATTTCTCAAAAGTGTTTGGTGCCATATAGCTGAATGTTGCAATAATACAAATTACTCATAAAAACAAGTGTGTAATGTAAAAAGAAAAGCAGATGAGATTACATTTGAAGATTAAATCGGCATTACTTCACTATCCAATTATCCCAATTTAGTTCCAATGGTGTTTGTTTTACTTTTTCCTGTTGATAATAAATGTGAGAGTGAAAAATGTTAAAAACTGGAACATGGCTCAAGGACTATATGATAACATTAACATGTGGTAAACAAGTGAGAGCAATCCCCTGAGCGCAATATTCTTTTTATTTACCTTTGACAGCCTCTCAAAACATTTTTCTACATTATTAAACAGATGCCACTTGTGACGTCACAGAAATGGGCGCATGAGGGCAGTGCTTAATTTGCTTGTGGGCAAGTCACAAGAGCTTTCATAAGTTGAAGAAAAATTTTGCTGAAGTGGAGTTCAATGGAAATATACATGTATATTTTGTATATTGTACATTTTATGATTTAGATGTAGCAAAGAGCAGTTTAAGACATCAGGCAAACTATTCTTTCTTTGTACATTTTTTGCTCACGTGTTCACACACGTGAGCATATGGTTTAGCCATGTCTGTCTGTGTGTCTGTGTGTCTGTATCCCCATTATCTCAAAAACGGCTGAACGTATTTCAGTCAAATTTGGTAGACATCTTCAGAATTCAAATGGCTAGAACTGAAAAGGTTTTGGTGGGCGTGGCTTGCATATTAATGAAGTTATCACAGTTTTAATGTTTGTGATACATGGTAGTCTATGGGAAGCATGATGACCATGGTTTCTGGACATCTCGACCCCTAACCAACTCGACCCCAGTCAACTCGACCCGCTACCAACCTAACCCTGGTTAGACCTTATAGCCTTGCTCCTTCATGCCAAATATCAGAGTCACAGGTCTTGCCAATTTTGAGAAGAAGATTTTTAAAGTATTATTTTTCTGATTTTGCTATGACCTTTGACCTCCCCTATACCTATGCAGCTAAGCTATGGCAATGGCTTATTCTGGCCCATGTTAAAGTCCAAGACAGCCAGCGTCTATTGGACAATGGCCAGCAGGGGACCAAATTGCTCTCCACAATTTTGGGGATTCCATTTGACCTTTGACCTTGGCATCTTCCTGCAACTCATTTATTATGTGCATTTCTAATTCTGAGCTAGCCAATAGAGCTAGAGGTCTGATTTTTGGTATATAGGGATAACTTAGCAATACAAATTTTTTGACAAAATGTCATGTGATCTCGATGACCTTTGACCTTAAATATGAGTATATGTCCATAACTCAGTAACCACAAGTGCTACACCCTTCATATTTGGTATGATGGGAGACCTTATGACATCACATCCTGTACCTCATTAATTATGCGCATATCTAATTCTGAGCCAGCCAATAGAACTAGAGGTCTGATTTTTGGTATATAGGGATTACTTAGCAATACAATTTTTTTTGACAAAATGTCATATGACCTTTGGCCTCAAATATACATATATGGCCATAACTAAGTAAACCCAAGTGCTACACCCTTCATATTTGGCATGATGGGAGACCTTATGACATCACATCCCCTACCTAATTAATTATGCACATATCTAATTCTGAGGCAGCCAATAGATCTCGAGCTAGAGGTCTGATTTTTGGTATATAGGGATAACTTAGCAATACAATGTAACTTGATTTTAGTCATTGAAACTTGCTATATACATCCAAGAAACTGTGATATAACATTATTGAAAGTCAAAAGACATTTTTACTTCAGCCAATTCCTAATTTGCATATTAAATGAATTTTCATACTTAGGGATATTCATCTGAATTGACTTGATCAAAATTGATGTAACTTGCTATGTACATTTTAGACACTGTAATACAATATTATTGAAAGTCATTAAGCATTTTCTCTTCAGCCAATTCCTAATTTGCATGTTTAATGAACTTTCCTAATTAGAGATATATATCTGAATTGACTTGACCAAAGTTGACAAAACTTGCTACATATATTGCAGATACCATGATACAACATTATTGACAATCATTAAGCATTTTTACTTAAGTCAATTCCTAATTTACATATTTAATGAACTTTGCATATACTGGGATTTACTTGATCAAAGTTGGCAAAACATGACAACATTGATGATTATACCTTGTTAAAACAATATGGAAAGTCATTTCACATTTTCATGTCAGCTAATTTACAATTTGCATATCTAATGAGCTTTCACAGCTCGGCATATATGGCTTGAAGGACTTGGCCAATGGTAATTACACTTGCTATATAAAATGGTGATACAATGACAGCAGTCAAAGAACTTTAATATCTTTATTTCAGCTAATTACATATTTGTATACTTCATGACCTTTGAGAATTAATCGGCGGTGATTATTGTTCATTATGTTGATCATAATACTTTCAATGAAGTTGCAAACATGTGGCAAAGGTTCAGATTTACACATAACTGTATGAAACACGTGAGCATTTTCAGTTCATATCTGGTTGATGGAGTATCATAGAATCCTTCAATTTAAATATTGCATTATGTAACAGTACCAGTCTTGAAGTACTTTCTTTGACAACTATCATATATCCTCATTTCAAAATATAGCAGAAATTCAAGTGATGAGCAAATTTCATTGAGACCAAAAAAATGTGCTCATAATTTATGACAATATTACAGCAAACACAACACAGTTTATGCATACTCTATGCCTTCTATGAATGAATAAATAAATAATAAATAAATGAATAAATGGGCAAACACCTGGATACAAAACCTCTTTTCAACACTAAACTCTTCCAGTTAATATGCTATTCTTCTAGCTATTATAATTATATCCTGACTTTTAAAATGTTCATGCATATCAGGAACATCTGAATCATCAAGAAAAATGAAGTGGTGATCTACAGTGTATGTGACTATAGCAACGCCAGTGAAAGTATGCAATCTGTATACTATATAGGGCCATTGTTGACCCATTGGGGATGATAAAAAAACTGCGATGTCACAGGCAGCATTAATTTACTCTAGGCATAATTCTTGTTGCTGAGTGATTGTGTGATGTCATTGAAATTCTGTACCTTGGGCAATTAGGAGTATTGTAATCATAAATTATTACACATCCAGCATCCACACTGTATCCAGGCATAATTTACAAGAGGACTGACTACCTGTTCCTGTTATGCTCCGCCCATCAATTTTGATCATCTAGGAGGAACAGCTGTCACGGATGTCAGTCCTGTGCGTATATTTTTCAAACAGATCACTGCGTTGAGTGCATGTACTGTACATCACCCATTGTGTATTCTCTCTCTCTCATTCTGGATCGCAGAAATATCACCTGGAGGAGGAGCAAGTGAGGGAACTGCTTTGGCTCTTTGAACAGCTAGGTTTTCTGGTGTGCAGGACAAATGACAGAAAGACAACTGACTTTGGAGAGCTTTTCCTGCCTAATTTCCCCCACTTGTCAACTCAAATACAGTACTGTGTGCCGCTGTTGAAGTTGTTACCGGATAATGAACCGGTGAGTAAGTGGTTTTTACCACTGTACAATTCTTAATGCATGTGTTTTCATACTGTATTACTGTGAGCTATATAGGAAAAGTGTAGATTTATCCGAGCTGCTAGTTTAGATCTTTCGAGGAATAATTATGTCAACATATGAGTGGACATACTCTGTTTAATTGTACCAAGGAGCAGGACAGGTCAGTTCAGTTTTCAGAATGCATCAATTGTACTTCACATTCATTTGATGGTTAATTGCTATGATTATACAACAATTGACTACATGGTCGTAGGTAATTGTAATTGTTCAACCGACCAGTAAAATGAGCTCAATGATATTCAAAAATATATTATCAATGGACTGCTTTGTTTCTTCTGTGTAACTTATAATAGAACACGATTGGAACTAATTTGGGATGCTTGGACGATGAAGTAAGGTTGTTTTAACCTACAAATATAAGCTCATCTACTGTTCTTTTTAAGTTACACACTTGTTTTTATGAGTGATTTGTAATATTGCAACATTCAGCTATATGGCACCTACCACTTTTGAGAAATTTGAAAAATATGAAGATCCAATTATCCCAAATTAGTTCCAATCATGTTATAGCCATAAGTCATCACAACAGACTCGCTGCAACGTAATAAAAAAAACAAACTTTAATTCTACAAAATGGTAAACTGCATAGTGTAATGTCAGAGAAATGATAAGGCTACTTACACATTTCCTTTTTTGTATAAGTGAACAATACTTTTTAAGCATTTCAGGTTTATCATGTTTTGCGGAAGTAAATTGTAATTTACAGGTACAAGTTCAACCTGTTTTGAGTTCAATATCCATTTCCCTTGATTTCTGAAATTGTGCCATATTCACCGACATACATAGAGTCACCAGCTGGTCCATTTAATTTGAATCTAATAGACTGCAAATTATCATTTGTTCACCGAGGAAAGGATATAGATTGCCCCTCTGGCAGTTGGTGTTCATGTCAATAGTAGAAGGTGTATTTTTATACAAAGCAATTTCCTTTTCTATAGATTTAATTATCAAGCCAGTGCCAGGGAAAGAAAAATCTGCTATGAACTGATTCTTAAAAGGCCGATGCATTTTGTGCGATTGAACATGAATATACTGTGCAGTGTCAGACAAACTCTAATGTGTCCACAGCTCTGAATCAGATCTATACACTGTTCATTCTTGGTTTGTCACCAGAGTCATTCATAAATATTCTGATAATTGTACATTTCATACATGCACATTTCAATTCTATAACATTTATTAATAAAATTTTAATTAAATGTGCTACAGGACTGTAGGAAATTTGAGTCACAAAAAAGGAATTTAACAACTGAAACACAACCTTATTCACCAATGTACAGAGAGTCACCAGCAATAATGACAGATTTCAACCAAAGAGTGGACCATCTACTCTGTACAAATTAATTATTGAATGAGAATGCAGGTTTTATTTCCTTGACTGGAAATCATCTCTGCTAGATAACAAGTTAAAATCACAAAGTTCAACAGAACTTGTACAGGACTCAGGAAATGAGCACATTGCCATAATTTTTAATTGCATAGCTGATATTTCTCTGCATGTGTAATATGGTGTAATTGGAGAAAAAAGATTACACTGAGACTTGGACAGGATTCAGCATAGGAGTAATGTAAAATTAGAAAAAAAATTATTGATCCTAGTAACCTAGTGTACCATTACAATCTTGACTGATTTTCTCTTATCAATCAACATTCGGTAAGAATTATTCCAAAAATCCCCAACTTTCATGATACGCGGGGAGGCTGCCAGGATATTACTGTTCTGTCATATTGTCATACACAACCACCATCTGGAGATTGCAAGTGATGTACGTAATCAAGTAGTGTAGTGTAACAAGGACAGTTTAGAAAGTCCAATCACATGACCGTTGCAAACTTTAAATTTCATTTGTCAGCATGTTTTTACATTCTCCTACAAAGTAAATATTGGTCATCGATAATCTACCAAAAACCTGGATTTATAATTTCCTTGCTTGTTTACAGTAATTTTAGAAACAATTTATATTAGTAATATTGGAGAAAACATGCAGTTTGTACTGAATAGTCACTCAAAGCAGAAAGATAAAATCAAGGGATTTTCATGTCGGGCACGTCATCCTTGATGATGCTGAGTAAATGTGAAGGAGCCTCATGGACAAAGATAACTTGTAGGTGGAAATTGAATTGTCACTTCATAGGTAGATATGAAGTCCCTCAGTAGACACGTGTCACCTGCTAAGCGGCTGGCGATAATGAAAATTTGCACGTTTCCTGTCTCAAATGACTTTATCAGCTAGGTCATCTGTTGTCAAGTCATTCACTGCAGACAATTATTCGCAGGTTATTTGGAAGAATCCCCTGTAAATCAGTCCGAATGTAGATACGCATCATCAGGGCTTACATGTTTGCAATTTGCAATTGATGCATTTTACCGTTTTCTTTGCAAGAAAACACATGGTATCTCTCAAGAGGCAAGCAGCACATTCACCGCACCATGTACTAGGTATAGATCAGTTTCTACAGTTTTGAGATGAAATTGTTATAGTCTCATTATTGCGATTTGCTTGACAAACTTGTGAATGTGCAAGTGTGTCATTTAAAGTACAGCCTTGAGGTATACCTATTTACAGGGGACACTCTCACTCTCTTCTGTTTTCTCCTGTCACACTTCTGAACAATTCCGTTGGATTGCTGTGCTAGTCCTGTCCAGACCCTTTTAAGTAGAGTACTTCACCAACCACCCATTACACATCTGATAGATTGTACATCATGTCTTATGATGTAAGGGAGCTGTGATTTTTTCATTTTTTCTTAATGTAGAAACTGAATTGGACACCAAAACCTTTCCCTGGAGACCTGCAAATTGGGCTCAGGTACAAATTTGCCTGCCACATAGCGGTGGATGACTTAATCACACGGCTGGTGGCGTACTGCAAACATCAGACTAGACGAACTGAAAGCTATCAACATTACTGGAGGAATGGTGTTTTACTGAAAATTGGACAGGTAAGAGTGATGATGGGTAAATGAATCCAGACAAAGAAGGAACAACTGAGCACTTTGACATTTCCTATAGCGATTAAGCGTGCAATTGTATAACACGTGCCTAATGGATAAACCTTGTACAATTGTCTATTGAAAAAAAACGATTTCTGCTGAGAGGTCATTTTTATTGCAATTTAAACTGGGTTTATTGAGATTCATTTGCAAATACCTTCAGTATGGTTTCTCTATTGAAAGTATTTGATTGTTTCCCCATATAGTTGTACCATTTAAATTCTGTTAACATTCATTGTATGAAGTCTGAATAATCCTGCCTATTGAATTGTCAGAGCATTATTGCTTTGCGGTTGCGCAGACTTCATTCAGTGCACACATAGCTATTACTGCACATATCTTTCAGTGACATTGTTAATTGGTAGTTTTGTCCATATTTTCTGCAACTTTATTCCCTGGAATGTTATTTGTATCTCGTCCCTGACAGTTAAATAAAGATGATAACATTTTCCGTAATTAGTGAAATTCATTCAGAGAGAGAGTTTGAAAAAAGTGCTACTGATATTTCCAAAATGTCAAATTTTAGATAAAGTAATGCAAAGTTACTGAGTGGCCATTAATTAGATGGTCTATGAAGTATAATTAGATGGTCTATGGTATAGCAATGTATATTAATAATACCAACTGACATGTAGTGTGAGATTATATATACTTTAATACAGACATATTTTACACTCTGACAAATTTACTTTCAAAACTTTGTGTGAATGTGGTATCATCTTTGGAATTTCAAAGTCTAGTGCACCTATACATTCATGTTCAGTGCACTGTGGTAGATGCTTAGAAAATGCCTTTGGAGCCTTTGCAATCTCTCAAAATGGGAAGTGCAACTCTGATTATTTGTCCGAATACTTGAGTTGATGGTCAGTTTCTTGTGGCCTAAATGTTTCAGACATTTTCATTGTTGTTTCAAAGACTTATTTATATAATAAATGAAGTAAATTTGTGACAAGGAAGTTCTACTTTGGTTCTCAAGTTGCAGTTATGGCCATGGGTTACAGGGGTTAGAGTGTTCCATTACATCGGCATCAACTGAGCTCCACAGGGAATCCTGGGTGTATATCATTTCATCATATCGGTCGATAGAGTTTACAAGAACTAGCAAATTTTTATGAGGCATAGGCTTTTCCTCTCGTGCAAGAACTGTGTTCACATCAATTTGCTGCACCATTCATGCCTGACAAAGATTTGCAAATTAGTTTTCAAAGTAATACATATTGCACAAGCATTTTCAAACATTAGTACAGTGTGATTTCCATCTAAATGGAGAAACAATTTCTGGATTGTTTTTTATCAATTTGAGATTACATGTAACCTTTGAGATTAAGAATTGTATTAGCTTTAGGAACCAAGAATGGTGTCATATTTGTTTCTTTTTCAGCCTTTTCAGCTTTTTTCATGCAAAATAGACAGATATAGATAAGGCTTATAAACCGTTCAGTTGAAGTTCACTGTACATACTTTTTCTATCCAGTGTGTTCTGAAAATAGTTAAGAATGTATATTGCATAATTTAGATGAATGATTAGCAGTATAATTTCCATACTTTGAATGTAGGGTAGTTTGTTTTTATTTTACAACACCTCAACCTCTCCCAGAATACCAGTGCATGTTTAATCGATTGTAAAAATTAGTGCACAAAAAAGTAACTGAACATGTCAGGGATACTATGCACTCATTAAATTTAAAAGTAACCAAAAATCATAATGTGTTGCAATACTGAGGCTATTTCAAAATTCCAGATGTTTGTTTTGCAATCCCTAGGTCTATGTGAATATTGCACATGAGAGCAGTGATTCAAGCCATTCGCTGACTCTGCAAGGACGCATCACGGTGGATGAGGAAGGCGAGCAAAAGGCTACCGAGGTCATCTGGGTCACCTTGGCAAGATTTCTGTATCCCCTTGAAGCCTATCTGTCAGATTGGCAGGGTCTGTTCATAAAGGTATGTTTCTATACTGTGGATACAAGTAGTATACGTCTATCGCAAATATTGGGTTCATGGTTCTTCGTGAAAAAACTAATTTCCATAGATTTTTCCCCCTGCAAATATTTGTAACATTGTTAATTAAAAGTCTTCTGTACACATGTTTGACAGAATAAAGTCAAGAGAATATAATGAGGTGACACTAGGTGAAATCTGTTTGAATACTAAAATAGCTACACAATAACACTTTCTTTTTAATGTGTGCAGTTGTAACAAGTTCAATAATGTTTGCAAGGGAAGGGTTGATTAATTTCTTGTACTAATTAAATTAACTGTTGAAGCCCTTGTAGGCAAGTTCAACTATTGAGATTAATGTCACTTAATGTGATCCCCTTACCCAATGCAATTACACAGTAAATGACTGTCAATTGTGGTTTGCTTCTCAATCAATGACCATGATCAATGGTAGCAATGGTGGCATTGTAAACTATTCAAAAGTGGTCAACTCCAATATGTAAGCTCATGAAGAAGTAAATGTTAGTACTAAATTGGCATTTTTGTCATTCATAGTACCTTACATAAGCAACAAGGATTTGGGAAAATAAAGTGATTACTTCGAGATTTGAATAGATCAAAAATAATTGCAAACTTTGATTAAGATGCAAAGTGTGTGAACAGCCCACCTAACATTTTATTAGTATCAATCAAAATAACATGGCCAGGGACTCAATTCAAACAATCATCTTCTTTAGCAAACTAATTTACTTTTTCCCAATTCCATTTGAAAAGGCTCTGAACAAATAATAATCAGTCCAGGTTTAATGGTATGATAATTCATATGCTCAAAGTTTCCACTTGTAGTGAAACAAGTAGTTTCCACTTCTCGAGGTAATAGATATAACTGATACATTTAACAACTGTACTACCATTATACTACATAATTGATGATTTATGTATTTCATCAGTATGCAAATTCGTTGTTCATACACTTCAATGCAGCCAGTTGGATCATTTGAAACAAACATACTTGCATACAGAGTTCACAGAAAACCAATATGTTTTATTGAGAAAATAATAGTACTGAACCTTGTTGTGGGTAATATGTGTGGCAATCCAGGTGTATTGACGTTTTTGACAACGATGTGTACTAATAAGTAAAGGTCTTCCTTTTGACATAAAAAATGCACAATTTCACATGTTATGTGTAAATAAGATATTTTTATGTAAATAAGGTCTTTAAGTTTCCTTCAACATGCCAGAGATGTATGTAAACTATGTTTCACTGACTGAAACTACAGGTGGTAAAAATTTCTGATTATGGGAAATGCATGACACTAACAGTGATCTGTGCATGATCTGTGATGTATTACCTCATTATTGAGTCTTATCTGTGGAGATGCATATGTTAACAATTCTCATTGATATTCATTGCATTGTATATTGTTGAACACTGTTATGTCACTCTTCACTTATTAGATGGTACTGATGAGTATGAGTCAACTGCACATCCGTCAATTCCTACAGTACAAATATTTTCCAAGTACATCGTTGGATGAATAAACTTTTTGAAACTAAATATCAGCTGATCAATATTAAATTAGGAACAATAAATAGGTCAGAGGAAAAACTGGTACAGTCATGTCTGAAACCAAACCATGCAGCCATATATGTTAGATCTGTCAATTTCTTAATAGACAACGGTGTTTCTTTATCTTAATTAAACCACTGCCTTAGACTTGCCTTGTAATGGCGAAAATATAATCATTTCTCAGTCCTGCATCATTGCATTTGCATTGCCTGTACTGGGTAAGCTGATACAAATAAAGAAATTGTGCCTCATATGCACTTCACTTTGGAACTTCAGTGTATATCGTGTACAAGTAATCTGATGTTAGCTGAGTTTCATACTGCTTGTAGCTAGTATAATGGATTTCCATTTTGTGTGGGCATATGTGTATGCAAACAGGACAACTCATTCTTGAAAGGGCATCTCAGATTGTCACATCTATTATTTACAGGTCAGTATGGAACACTGACTGCTCTCCGTGAAGGCAAATCCCTCATTGATACAATTAGAGATATCATATTCCTTTCCTGTATTCCAACATTGAGGCAATTTTGAAGTTCTACTTTATATGAGTACAATTTGTGTATGGGCACATGTAGTGTAGGGATTGCTGGAGGAACTCCTTTCTGCATCAAAAGAAAAGAATTTTTAGAACTGGTATTGTATACCAGCATCAATGCATACTCAATGTGGTTGAGCTGTATCATTTATCGTTCAATTATTTGCTTAAAAGATTTATAGGCACTAGCTGGTACAGATGTTCAGATTGAAAGGTCATCAGTTAAAAATGCCCGAATATCTTTAGAAAGTAACAAATATTATCGGAAATAATAATATTATCAGTACTAGTGTCTGTTTTACGCAAAGTTTAGGTTAAAAACTGGCAAACTGACTGCTGCAAATGTAAATGAATAAGTTGCTTGTCTATACAGCCTTATCAGATGCATATTTTTGTTACATTGATACACATGCAGTGTAACTGTATTTTTTTTAGTTATGTCAATGTACTTCAAAATTGAGATCAATATATTTCAATAATTTTCAAACTTACATATTTATGTTTTTAGATTTTTGGAATGTATTGGAAGGTTTAAAGTTGTCAGCCTATTTAATTAATACAGGCTGTTGCATACATGTACCTTTAACAACAAACCTGCGGAGTACACTGAGAAACTAAAATATAAATCAAATAAAACTGCCAAGGGAATTGTCTTACAGTGAGTCATAGGGCTCTAACAAATATCAATAACACCCAGCCACAACCGTTTGTAAACATACATTGTAAATACATGCAATTTTTATGAGAAAGTGGATTCAGACGGCAATAACTATGTTCTGAAAATTTCATTTGGTACATGTATGTACAGTGTTACATTATTGTTTTCAAGTGCAGAACCATGGAAAAGTTAAGATCTGCCTGTGGAAAATTATCTGTACACTTGGCTTAATGGCTCTATATTGATTGCTATTGATATAGAGTGTGAAGATAAAAACACATGACAAACTGAATTATCTTTTCACAAAAAGAAAAGTGACAATGTTACCTAAGTAACAATTGTCACTGTTGCAATTAAGGTCACTGGCAAAATTGTGAACAATGATCCTGTTTTAATATATTATTAAAGCCTATTATTTTTTGTCGACTTTTTCCAGGTATATATCAAGGCATGCGCATATTACTTTACCACTGGTGGTGATAATGACCTTGACACGACCTTAGAAGTGCCATTGCTAGATTGTCTACATGCATTGGACTCGGGCAAGACTCTACTAAGAGGAGATAATGGACTTACTGCCTGGGAACTAAATTTAGACCTACTGCTTCCCCTAACAGGTAAGTTAATATGCATAAACAACCTCTAAAAAGCAAATTTCGAATTTTCTTCCGTCAATGCTGAGTCAGGGATGTAGAAAAGTTTGGTTACAGGTGGCAAGAATAAAAGTATAGGCGGTTACAAGTAGTGTATATACACATTAAGTTTGTGCAAAGTGTCCTGAATTTTTACTAAAACTAAATTTTCATTGCCGGCAAATATTAGCTGACAGCCAGTTGTTTTTGCTGGCTGCTGGCTATTTTCTTCATCCCTGTAAGTTTATAATTTCTTTATCCGTGGTGTAGCAAGTAAGTTATCCTCCAATTATTCCACAATAAAGTTGTTCAGAAAAGAATCATTTTCTGTCAGTGTTCAATATAGTATTTAGGTACTGTGGCATTGTAAAACATTAAGCAATCCATAAAACTCGTAGTATATCACTTTGGTTACCCAGACTTTACATAATTTGTAGGTTTGCAAACATTGATTAGGTTGCCAGACTACATTCTGAGTGTTTTCAAAATATGTCTGGAGTCAGCTTCCTGGAACTATTTCAACAGTTATAAAGTAAACTGTGCAGTTGATGCAACTGTAAAAGATTACATACTCTCAGTGCATGTGGACAGGTACAGTACCATTGAGAATATCCATAGGTACATGCTGTGCACTTTTCAATGAAGTTATGCTAGATGGTGATTCAGATCCCGAGTAATATTACAGTTACTAGTTGAGAATATTTACAAAATTGGATCATTGCGAATTAATCCTGTGCATCACTATATTGTGCAGAATTACTGTAGATCATCACTTGATCAAGTCATCTAAAACTTTCATACATTTAACCGTAAAATAATTTGAACATTGGAGCGAGGAGGAAGAAGATGAAATCCATGTCAGTCATGGTAAAGACAAGAATAATGGATCAACACTACAATATTTTACTAATGACATGATCATAAGGGGTCCAGTTACTTCATAAGAGCTTGGGGGGCTAGTGATCTGTTCATTTTTGTGAAGGGCCCAGTTGTCTTATGTCAAAACTACTATCAGATCATTTGGAAGCATGCACAATATATTTCAAAGTTTATGTTGTTCAATATAGAAATATAACAGACAATGCGCTGACCATTAACGTTTATTTATGGGCAAGGGCTAGAGGAAAGCCAAAATTAATGGGCATTAGGCTTGCCGAGCCCGTAAATTTGGCTTTCCTCTCGCCCCCACCCATAAATAAATGTTAATGGTCAGCGCCAAGTGTGTTATTTCCATTATATTATCAACGAAGCCCAAAAAACTCTCAAAATTTATGAAAATTTCCTGTGCGAACGATAACTGGCCCCCAGAACTTGTCAGTGAGTAGTGCGCTGGCAGCAAAAATGTTGCAAATCTGTCGATTTTTTTGAAAAATTGATTGATTATGATCTTTGTACAAATCACAATTTTTGTTTTAGCTGTAAAGTTACTACCCGGTATGTTTATGATATTATTCATATTCACGGGCATGTAAACAAACCATTACTGTGTATTTGTAGGCACTCACATGGTTCAGCTCGACCAATTAAAATTACAATGGACAGGGCATGGTATTATAATTAACATTTCTTGTTCGTCAATCAAACTCGCTATCTATTCCCATTGTGAATTCTTCCAATCACTGCCTTTAAATACATGAAGAAAATTAGGGGGAAAAGTTTCTGCTATACCTATTACGAACTATACCTAAGATGAAGATTGATTAATTTGAAAGAAAGAGCAGCTAAGATGTCAATGGTTGGCTATATGCTGTGAAATTGTCAGTGCCAACAAGAGGTTGTATGATATATTCTGGCACTGCCACTGGAATGCTATGTTTTGTGCTGGATCAATACTGTGTCTGACACGAGTGATAGATGACGGCTGTCACGCCATGTGTGCACCCTAGGGCAACTCGTAAATAATACCTCGAAATCTAGCAGTATGATAAATTTTGTAATGTCCCAAGAGATGATAATTTTAAGAATGGAATGAGCACTGAAATGATTGCAGGATATTATTCCCTGGACAATTAAGATGAATATCACTATATGATTGTCGTCAATTCCTTGAAATATTTATAGAATGCATGATATACATGTATGCTGTCTTTTTATCCAGAACTTGAATTTGAGGCTTCTTTTTCTTCTATTGTGTACATTTGTTATCATTGCAGATGCCAGTTTATTAGAAAGCTTTTATTGTCTTTAATCCTGTTTGGATTATGTCCATTAACCCTGCAATCTTCTTTGAAACCTCCAATCAGAAAATATAATTAATATCCTATTTAGGCTATATTTACAAACAACTCGGGGGTGGAGGGGGGGAGGAGGAATCCAAAAAAGTTCTGAATTCTTTTTCAATTGGCCCCATAACAAACTCACAATGTGTTCAAATCCCCCCTTCTGACTGATTGTCTATTACCGTTGAAACATGGCCTGAATTCTCCCTAGCTTCTGGGAACAGGTATACAGTAACGGTATACAGTACATGTATGGAAAAGAAATGAAATACGCAGAGAAGTTAAATAACCCGGCCTTGTTAACCATCCTGCATGCATTAAATTGAATGCTTTGTTGAAACTGTAGGATTTTTATTGCATGACATAAAATTCTATGTCAGATTTAATCCAAATGGTAATATTCTCAATTTTTATGCTGTACAGGTGACAGCTTGCAATATTCACCTGCTATGAGAAGTGTCCCCCAGGCCCAACACCCATTTCTGCAGGCTGTTGCTCATAAAAAAATGGGTTTAATAGCCAAAGTTTGAACTCCTTACCCTGTGTGTGAGGATGATTATGTGAGTGTGTGTTCAAGTTTAAACTTGCTTGTCATTGGCTTAAACTGATAGCATTTATTCCGCTCATGATGAGATATATATGCTGCAAGAGCTTCTTGGATATTTCATATACCAGTCAGGTACATGGAAGCCTTTTGAAACAATTAACTCCACCTGTGTTTGATTGTTTGGTAACTTCTGCGCAGTCCTCAACTCTGATCACTGAGTCCCTGTTTGTCTAGTACAATGTCAGGAGGCTAATATAAGTCTGCAAACATCAATTGAGCCATGATATGAAAAAATTCCATCTCATTAAATCTTACAGAGCAAATTTGAACTTAACCATCAGCTAACTTCCAGTGTCATTTTGGTAATGGCAAAATTCAAGTTTTCAAGCTGAGTTTAAAATTGACAAGCACACTGTATCAACTGCCAATTGTTTGATATTAGAAATATATGTCATTTTGTATCAGATTGCTGTCATATGTCTTCAAATACTTCATCTCATATTCTATATTATTATACATCTACCATCGAGAACAATAGAATTTTGCGTGCGCCAGAAAAGCTGTACGGAATGCCCGTTCCGTAACACAAACGGTTTCAAGGCGCCCCAACTGTACCCCTGCAGCTGTATCTGCACATTCACTGATGAACGGTTTCAAGGGATCCATTGGCCAAGTGCCAGAACATGTCGCGCGCGCTCCATACATATAGTGTGTAGTGCACACACTTCAAAACTTGAAGAAGCGCGTTCGAGATAGCGTTCCACACTGGCGCGATAAAATCGGAAGAAAAATTGTTGACATTGCACAAAATGGTCTGACAATTTGATGCCTCAGTCAGGAATATAAGATGTATAATAATAAGGTTATCATGAAAATACCGCCAAGGATGCACTCGGACATTGGCGCTGTGCATCGCCCTCCACTTCGCGTTGGGCGATATGCTGCGCCAATGTCCTCGTGCATCCTTTGCGGTATTTTCGTAATAACCTCATAGTATACTTGGATCCGTCCTCCTGACTGTTTTGGATGCATTAATCATTTGTAATATGGATACAGTTTCTGTCCCATTACATTTCTCTTACTATGATACAATCATAATTGCTCCCTAAAAACATTTAGACTTGTATCTTTAATGACCGGTGCCCATGGTAACATATTTATTACATTCCACTTCTTGGCAACAATATAGATGTATGTAACACCCAGATATATACACAATACAGTATAACTTACTGTTTGCATGTTACCATAGAACACGCTGAAACTAAAAATGGTAATTCTCACAAGTAATAACGATAGTAATTCAAGTTTAGTATGTGCCTCGAAATTATGAGACTTAAACTGTTGCTCATCCTTTCCTTAAGGAAACTTAAATCATCAATAATAAAAATCAGCTGTCAACATACAAAATTTTGTACCAGAGAAACAAATTAACTATAATATTTTTCAACTCCTGAAATTCAAAATGGCCACAATCCCTGTTCAGTCTGAAAGGAAAATTTAAATTTTCGATTTTTGAAAAACTGAGACCGTGAAAATATTTCTTACTCCAAGAGCTTCAAAATGAACCCCCACATGGTCAACCAAAATATATTCATTGTAAAATTTTGAGAGTCCAAATCTCTGTCCCTACTCCACATTCTACCTTAATGGGAAGACGGTACATCGTGCTATGTTTATTTTTGTCAGCATGAAATGCAAAACATGATGTTCAAGTTATCTTAGTGCAATGAAATAATTAATGAAAAGAGAAGACAGAAATTGTGAGTTACATGCATGTATCCAAAACAAAATTTTAACTCCTCTGACTGTAACTTTTGAGGTTTTTTTACATTTTTTCTGCATATAATAATATTTTTTAGGTTTTCTCACTGGGAGTAGTTCATCAACATGGTGTATAAATTATTATAAAATTTACTATATAAAGTGCATTGTCATATTTTTTCAAAATATTATAATTATTGGTTGTTCTCTTAAAAATAAATTCTTCCACTATCATAATGCAGCTGATACAACAGATATGCAGGATGCCATGAAAAGCTAAAAACACTGGCTGTATAGCGGGGAGTACGCTGCTCTGAATTGAAAGGGTAATCATTGAGAAGTATGACAAAAAGTACTGAAAAAAGTTAATTACTTTGACTCTCCTATGGCTGATTTACACTTATTGTTGTTAGATTGTGGATGTGATAGATTGAAAGTTTCTATGGAAACACGAATATTTAATAAAGACACTGTTTCTTAATTACTCCTATATAGTAAAATCTTTTGCCGGTGCACGATTGTAATCTCGTTTCTTATTTTGCCCTGTTCTCGGGCTATAGGTCGAAGAACGGCGTGATTCTGGGGCTCCAGGTTCTCTACGATTTCAGGAATATGGTGGTATACAAATTGTGTAACAGCAAAACTAAAAACAATATGAAGTTAATCACAATTAGTAGGAGACGTGTGCTCTAGTTGAAGGTGAACTTTAAAGGCAAAGATGAACTGATGGTTGTTTGTCAGTGACACAGGTAAAAGTAAAACAAAGTGAAGAAAATTGTATTTAGAAACATGCAATTTAAATCATGCAATTGAAAGAGTTGAATTCACTTAATAGATAATCCCTTATAATCAATTGCTAAGTGCATACGTTGGAGATGAAAGCTATTGGTTATAAAATGCTGAATAGAACCAGGAACTGGAGAAGTGATCTTGCATTGACATTAATGGAACAGTATAGACCAATCTTATAATAGTGCGGGAAATATTTAGAACATTTACTTAGCAACACTGTGTAAATAAGAGTGAGGATTGATACGGAACATTCCAAAGATTATAACAGAAATGGATTCCAACACGGTTACTTTTGCCATGGCAATGATTGGATTGAACAATACAAAGAAAGCAAGTATAGCAGAGAATGTTATTGGGCACATTCCAGAATGCAGTAGCCATGGCAACCGACTCTGACAGTATTAATTATGACATCACCGCCCGATTATTAAATATTCATGAGAGAGAGAACACATGAGTTTTATATTGCAAGCATAGCTGGAGTCTAAATAGGTGAGTTGAAGTTACTGGTGGTGTTTCGCTCTGCGATTGGAGTTCATGCTTTGATTTTGCTAAAGGAAATGTTTAAATGGGAAAGTAAATTCATGGTCAAAGGGTTCACCTTCTCTTACCTGCTCAAGATAAGTTACAGTAGGTGATTTATATAATTTATTTGTTTTCAAGGTTCTAAGTCAGCATAGTCAGTTTTTGAAATGAAATGTGCCATTTTCAAAGTTATACTGTTGCATTTATTAGAATTGAATGATGATGTTGTTTGATACTAGAGTTGGTCAATACAAATTATGCTATGTGAATGTATCTTTTTGAAAAACTTAATGTTTTTTTTTCCCATGCAACCTTCTGTTTGTATCATCGACACTTCACTCTTTCAGTGAGAAAGACAATGCTTATTCTTGTGATAAATGACCTTTGCAAGGCGTAATTTTTCTCCTTTCTCTCGTTTCATATTTATAGTTTTATTTTATAATTCTATATCGTGTATTTTTCACCCAATTGTGAAATTATGGATTGCTCAATGTTCCTGTTATTGTGTAGAAATTAAGTGATTATAGCTTCTGAAATTGAAGCATTATCAGTTTGGTGAATTTGTAAATGATAAGTTTAATAACCAGTTTCTTGAACACTGCTTTGTTTTTTGTTTATTTTTGCATTCACTTTATGCTTTCTTCAGGCCAGTAATTTACCCAGCAATTAAGAGACAATAATCATTGAATGTCAGGCGTGTCCAATATAACATCACAATTATGAAATATACTCATACAGAGACGGGTACATCTATTTCCATTTTCCAGTATTTGTACTGAGAAGCATGATACCTCTGGTATATGGGGCACATTTATAACAATTTAAATGCACTGGATTCAAAGATTAAGATTCAAATAGAAATTAAAATTTCATGGCTAATTATGGTACAGTAACAGTCAAAAGGACGATGCTCAGTCCTAAGTGTGGCTTGCTCTTGTTTTTGCAATTGTTAATGGTATGACATATTACCTGCCGTTGCTGATATTAATCAGTGGGTTTATGAATATTCATTGTGTGTGACAGGATCTTCTGGTTACATGACACTCGCACCGTGGTATTATCAGGGGTATTGCCTGCGTTGAAGGGATTCACGTTCAGAGTGTAATGGAGACCGTATCCTGCAGATATAATATCCTGCAGGTGTGTATAAATTTTGTACCATGTACATAATGAAATTTGTGAAGGGTGGATAATTAAAAACCATCATGTCTGGCACGGGATCACTAAGTATACGCTCAGGGGATTACCGACATCTGTTGTCACACCTTTATTTCACACACACTTCTGGCCCCTGCAATATCAAATTTTTTAAGTAGAAGACTATTCACACTTTCTATACTACTGATGACATCAAAAGTAGGGGCCTGAGAAGCAAGCTGAGAAATGAATAACAAAACTGTACAATGATAATGTGAGGCAACGAATGATGAATAACATTTTTCCAGTTCTTGTACAAATATTTTGCATCACTATTGTCATGTTGTGCATATACACTGGGTAATTTATCTACAGTTCATCTCGATTTAAACTGCATTCATTTTTTTATACAGAAATGTTTATCAACCAAAGCTTTGATATTAAAAGAATCGTGTGCATGCTTATTTTTTTGAGATGAGTGCATATATCACCTGTTAAAGTGACTCACTAAAATGTTGTCATTTGCCGAACTCTCCTGAATTTGATATAAATGAGTTTGCAAACTTAAGTCTTGATCCTTTTAGAGTTTGAACTCTCTTCAATAACTCTCTTCAATAAAAGAAAATTGTGATATAGGCAGCAGTGATAGAAACCCCCAAAAATGATTAAACTACCTGTATGTTGAATAAACATCAGATTTGATAAAGATCTATCAGTAAGTTTTAGTTTAAAGCTCACAATGAGCAATGGAAAATGATGACAGGATTAGTTGAAAAGTTAATTCAGCAAACAAATGGATCTAGCTGCTTTTCACCAGCAGGTACTTCCTGAATTTCAAGACTATGAAATGATCTTTGTTTGCAGAAAAAAAAATCATTGATATGCATACCTGTCCTACATACAACATATGGTAATGGCAAATTATTGTGGATGACAGATTTTAGCATTGTTGAACTGATAATTACGATGGCTGGAATGAATTCATCAATATGCAAGCTTCATACGCTCGGTGTACAGACACTTGATTTTATAATTGATGGAACAGTTGGTTTGAGAATGGTAATGTCCTTGATGCACTCAAGGGATGTATGTTTCTGTCCTGAATACTGAAGTGCTATTGATTATCCTGTAGTGGTACACACACACCCCCACATAGTGACTTTGATATTTAGAGCCTGAGTCAGAATTGATGAGCTAATACACTGTACATTTCACACAGACCATCGTGTACTGTACATGTAACGTAAATGATATTTTTCGTTTAGTTTTGGAAATTACCAGTTACCGTCATCTCTAACTTTTACAACCAGTGTAATTGTAAATTGATGAAAAATGGAATTAGAATTACACAAGATGCAGACATATCAGGCTAGAATAATCAATAAAATTATAAAAATGAAAAAATATTTGATTTTGGAAGGTAGTTGTCATGACATTATTGAAGAGCTAAATTTCATGGCAGTATTTTCCAATGATTTAGTTAATACTATCACATTGACTACTTTGTGGAAGATAAACACTTTCCATAAATGTCATATGTTACGACCGCTTTGAATTATTTGTATATTATGCTGGCAGTTATAAGGATTTAGAGTCTGGATCCTAACAACCTGCTGTCTTATTTTGTGGTGGAATAGAATTTCAAGATGAATGCTCAGCATGTATGTGAGATTTGCCATTTACAAGATCTTGTGTAGGATTTTTGTGTGGGATTTACCTGTCAAGAAATGAAAGCAAATGACTGATAGTAGCGGGAAATCTCTGGTGTCTGACTTACCAGACTTTAATGTGAAATGTTTTATCCAGAATCGGT
>LD345526.1:23344-35918 GCA_001465055.1 Ptychodera flava
TTTTTCACCAGCAATTGAAAATGTATGCTCACATATGTAAATATCTAAAATTAGCTATTTGCAATAGACACTGTAATTTTTTTCTAATCCTGTAAGATTGTATAACACTACAAATGCATGCCACATACATGTAGTTTTGCAGTAGATATAAACATCAAATTTGTTTGGACTAAAGATAATGCACTTAAATGAGATTGTTGAAAGCCTTTTTATACAAAAATTTTGAGAATACAGTCAGTGGATATGCAATCCAAAATCATGGTTATTTTCACATGTACAGTGGTAGTGCAACAAATGTGTTCTCTGTAACATGAAATGTGCCTTTATAACATTCCTGAAAAAAATCCAATACTAACAGTTACATAGAGCAGAGTTTGGCATGCCGTGTATTTTTCTACAAGATGTAAGAGAAGACACAGAAAATCTACCCACCATGACCCATGCACCATTTGAAAGAGGCATACAATGTACTGATAAACAGAAATTAATTTCCTTTTCACTTTCAGGAACAATTATCCTTCTTATTGTGCCATATTCTGTGGTTTATGCTTGAATAGGTCATTATCAAAGTCGTTAGTCATATTCCAGTCTTTGGCATGGATGTAGAGTGACAGCTAGGGCAATACTGTCACTGCATCACTGTTACAGTATTATTATTAGACTTTTTTCATTTCTGTTACACGAGTTTGCTTTCTATTTGCAACTATTTGATTCATTTATAACTTACATGTATATGTGCAACTGTCCAGCTTAGATGATCTTCCCTGTATTTTCTTTCTGTATGTGCTCCTTTTAATCATTTCCTGGACGTGCTGATACCACACAGGTGACAAGACACAGGATATCCTAACATGGTATGAATGGATGTCAAACCAGGAGAGCCAGCTCAGTGATGTACCTATGAACACTACTATGTCAGTGAGTGGGGACAAACTGCCTGCAAAGAGAGACGAGCCCCACGGTCTGCTTGCCAAAATCGACAAACCAACAAAGAGGAAAGGAGATATCAAATGGGACGTAGATGAGGACAAAAAGAAAGTTACGGAAGAGAATGAAATAAAGGAAGCAAACAGGGTAAGTTTTGTTGAATGAGCAACTCCAAGAATGCATTTTACTCTAATACTGGCATAGGAACATTTTAATCATTATGAGGTGGCAAAGGAACTGATATAGACATACTAAGAATAATTCTCCTTTTTTGGCAATCCCACTTCTCCAAACAAGTCCCTGTAATTATCAGTTTCTTGATTGGCATAATTGTTACACTTTTCACATCTGGCAGCTTGTACGTGAATTGTATTCAACAAATTACATACATGTATAAATCAATTTTCAACCTTATTGATCACTGGTATTTGGTAATTTCCTTGTCAACATGAATTCTTAGTGATAGTGGTACAGTTTGCTTTGTTTACTCACAGAATACATGTACATGTATTTGTTGATTTGTGAGTTAATTGTGCAAGCCCAAAGATTATGCACTAAGCTTTGTCAATACAGTGAATTTTGTGACATCATCCCCCAGATTATTAGTGATATTGTACCCCATTATCCATCATTATGGCCCCAGATGTTTTCTACATCTACAAATTCACTCAGTCTGGCATTGCCAAAACTTTAATAGCAATAATGTACCCCCTCCAAGCCCATAATGGTGGACTCAAGCAAACTTTGCACTCCCTAATGTACTTAGCTTCGCCTCGTACATTATGTAGTGCAAAATTTGTTTTTGTCCATTATGGGCTAGGAGGGGTATTGCATTGAATTAAGTTTAATACAGCAGATTTCACTTGACCTCACCAATACAGTGTATGCAGTACATGCATATTGCGCATGGCACGTGTTTAACAAAAAATTAACTATACATAAGAAAATCACTGAAGGCCTGCAGTGGGTACACTGTAGATTAAAGCCGGGCACCTCATGTTTCATGAGAATATTGAGTTCAAATAAATTGCAGATTACTGCTCTATTTTACCTATAGCCTAAAACACATTGAACAAAAACAAACCAGCTTTATCTCTGAGGAAACTTAACTAACTGTGCAAAACTTTCAAAGGAAAACAAAGAAATAAAATCATGTATTAAACAGTCATTGTCAACAAGCACTAATATGAGAACCAGGAATTGAGTGCTGCCACATTACATCTGTTGATTTTGTTATATGTGGATAGCATATGCATTCAGTGCTGTGTTTATACCAGACAACATCTCAGTTAGATCAAGTGAAATCAGCTAGCAGCTGTAAGCTGAAGGTCTGACACCCACCCCCACCTCCCCCACCAAAAGAAGGAATTACAATGTACATGTATGTTTATATTGCAGTCAGTTTTGTATGATTGATGGCCCAGATACAGTTTGAGACTTCTCTCATCTTGCATCTCTTCACAGGTAGCAGCGGCTTTTGTGGCGGCGGTTCTAGCCGGCGCAACAGCACAGTACCTCGCAGAGCAGTACAGCAAGAATGACAAAGGGCAGGACAGTGAGGTGTCCCTGGCCAGGCAGTCTGCGGTGCAGGCCTCGGCCAGCGCAGCCAAGGCGGCACAATCCGGCGACTCCAGCGCTGCTGTCAAAGCCGTAGCAGACGCTGCCAAAGCAGTGGACCAAGTGGTCAAAACTGACAAAAAGCCCCTGAAGAATGGTAATGCATCAACCCATGTGAAAAGCAGTAAAATGTGTCAACTACTTTGATACATGCATTCTGGAGTGTTGTAGCAAAAAAATATGGCATGGATTTTGACCCGCAGCTGTGTTACATGACATGTTATGAAGACATTTTCATTGACTTTGAAGTATAAAATTTTCTACAAGGGCTTTATATTCTAAAGACGTTGTGTCTGAGCCTTTTTTTAAACCACACGCTAATACATCTATTTAGTATTAAGAACCAAGAAGTATTCTCACTCAGAATATGCACTTAACTTACATGTTAGATGGAATAGCTATAGTCCTGTTAATGTTTCAAATGCTACATTTTAACTACATGTGTTGAACACTTAAATGCAATGCACAGGGAGCCTAAGGTACATGTAGGTTGACATGTACCAGTTTGGTTCCGATAAACTCAATTTACATTTCTCCGGCAATTTTTATATCCCTTGGAGAATATCACCTGACCTGATGTTCTTATCATATTGGTGAAAGTAGAATGCTTGGGGATAGAAAATCAGACTATACTGTTGGTATGCTCCTTGTGCAGACACATTTTAAAGCTAATGTTGGGTAAATGAAGTTTTCTGTCTTATTTTTAAGAAACTCTACTACAGGGAACGTAGCATTTTAAATTTCAAATATCCATTTATTTGTTTTTCAAACGGTACTAAATTTTGCTCTGTGACCCCTGATTTTTATTGATTTTGAATTTGAAAAAGATTGCTTTGGTGTTTCCCTTTTGGAAAGTTTGAGCAGAAGTTTTGAACCTTTCAGTTTGAAGGTGCTTATGTAACTACATCTTCAATGTAATGATCCTAAATTCCACATTTTGGGGAAAACTGGTCAAGAAAACTGCAACTCTAGAATATTTGTTGGTTTTACGTACAAACTATGAAGTTTAAAGCAATTATACATATTCCAAATGCTGTGCATCAGATAACTAGATTACGAATAGGAGTTAAACATTTAAATCTTTGTTATAGCACATGATGAATCCTGTGACACACCAAAGTTGACCTGTACAAATTTGCTACAAATCGATTGTAAAACGTTTTTAAAAAAATTAAAAAAAAAATTTGAGTATGCATTGTCATAGCAATATCCACTGGCAAAAACAAAAATTTAACGAAAATACTAGTATGTGAATTGACATTTTCCTCCACAATGTAAATTGTATACATGTACATGCACGTGAATGTTGTTTGACAGGGCCAAATAGAGTCAGACAGTCAGAAATTTATTCTGGAAATCATACTCAAGAATTTAAAATTGGTAATTTTCGTGTTAAAATGGCATTTCATGTTTTCTCAGTGGCTAAGCATTTGCCATCATCAATGCACGTACTGAAAGGGTCCACAGTCTGATATTGTAGTGCAGAAAGCCAATGAAAAGACCAGTAAATGTTCATCAAAGTTAATGGACTATGTACAATTGTTGCCACCTACATGTATTTAGATTGTTCTGCCTATTTTAGCTGCGTGACTGAAGAGATCTAATTTCTTATTCTGCGAGTTGACACCGGCGCAATATTGTACATGTCTTTTTGCAAGTGACATCTGACCTCTCCTGTCATCTCGCTTTGGCTGCAGGGAATGAGCTTGATGATTGAAGGACATTCTGGCATGCACAGAAGTTACATCATCAAAGCTCATTGTCACTCAAAACTCAACTTGATACACAGAACATGCTGACATGTTCACAAGAGACTTGCCTTTACATGGTATTTCTTTCAGTGAAGCATCCCTTTATGTCCTCCAAATGGAACAGAAAGATAGTCTGACGTATAATATCAAAGGATTCATCTTCTCAGCATGGTATCTTTGAGCATGTTTGGTGACTAAATCTCAATTTGAGAGAATTTAAAATGCATATTTTATGCATACATATATATATATATATATATATATATATATATATATATATATATATATATATACGCTACATGTGTTATATATATATATATATATATATATATATATATATATATATACGCTACATGTGTTCTCTGTAGCGATCATTTAGGGAACACATGGAGAGTGAAACTCTGAGTAACACCTAAGTCCTGTTTTCTACTTGTTATCAATTTTTACCGTAAATTGCTCTGCCATAGAGATATTGAGCAGTTTTACACCATGAAGGATGTATAATATAATAGATAAGTTATTTATGAATAAATTAATAATTAATGAGCATAATTTATTTGTAATTCCTACAAGCAGTAAAATGAGTTCATGACCTCAACGCTTTCATAAGAGTGACAGAAGACACGGGATAGGTCTCAACAATAGACATTGTAAAAAGAAATGCTTGTATAATAAAGCTGGGACCGGAATGCAAATTGATAATGAAGTGGTGAATGTACAGAAATATGGCTTGTATTGTAGTGCAGAGATCCATTGAGTCAATCTATGTATTGCAGATTAATGCTGATAAAGAACAAGTTTTTTGACACCATTTAATTGGTGTCATGTTCCTTTCATAAATTTTCCAGATTCCCTTTTTTGTCTTCTTTTTTGATAAATAGGCAATCCCAACATTTACCATTTAATATTTCAGTTTCACTGGTAACCCAGTGGCAGGATTGAACCAATTTGAAATTAGTTTGGAATAATTTCTGTGTATTGAATCATTTACCATGAACATGTATGTGCTGACAAAATTTTGTGCCATCTATAAATAAAGTGGCAAGTATGGTAATCATAATCTGGACAGGTTTTGTATACAGTTTCCAAAAATTGTGAAAACAATTTTTGTAGATACGGCAGCAAGCCAGGGGAGATGTCCAAGTAAAAAGTGTCTTTCAAATGTACACAAATTCACAAAGCGAGAAATGACGGTGTATTATGGTACCTCTATACAATGCTGCTAGTTCACTAACATTTTGAGGTTATAATAATTGGATGTAATAGAACAATAAACAGTAAAATAAGTCAATAAGCAACATCACTTTGATAATGCTTGATGCCAAATGTAGGTGAACATATTATGATTTCAATAGATAAGTATTAAAATAAGCTGTGGATATGAGATACATTGCTTGCCTTTCCTAGCATATTTCAGAAATATGTGTCATATTTTCTTCTACCCATCATGGCTTCACAATATTTGCAGTATTTCACGTCATTACATTATGTAGTTTTATTTCTCCCAGGTAATTCTCTCCATGTGCATGAACTAGGGGAGAAGGGATGGAAAGGATAATGTTTCCATGCCAACAGCAAAATTTACAAGGGCTTGAACAAAGTAAACAATGCCCAAGGCTCATAACATGGAGCTGTATCGCGACTTTTACGTGCAATGAATCAAAAACACTTGTCACAGCTGCTTGATAGCATAAGTAGATAACCTGACTCTGAAATTTATCTTTAGTTTAATATTTTGAAATAATTTTGATCAAAAAGATGTTACTACATGAATGCACATGTGTATATCTGAATGTGGTGAGTCATGTAGAAATACGCTTGATGCCTTCATACAAGTCCAAGTTCTGTTGATAGGTGTAGAATCCACGGCCATAGGAAATACAATAGCTTGAAAAATGTTCCAGTCCAGCTCAGTGTCATTGAAAGTATTTAATATTAGTTTTTGTTACAGAATTAAGATGGACACTTTACATTAGGTTCAGGAGAAATTAAGGAGAAAGTACATTATGTGCAATCATTACAGAAAAAAAACCATGCTTTATGACCAGATGGGCCCATTTTGATACTAATTTGTGGATGCATTTATTATATGAATGATCCCTGTACATATGGAATGTCTCTGGGTCAATATTTGGTATTTATAAGATGTACATGTCTGTATCATATATCTTGCTATTAAACTAATCGAACATACATGATACATCTGCTTGGTTTTCTTGTATGTCACTGCAATTATTGATGGTGAGCATGCATACATGTATGATTCGTATCAATATCACTGTTTGGTTTGGTGCATTTAACATGATGACCTGTATTTGCGAGTGTGATAGAACCTCTGAGAAGGGCGCCCTCAGTGGTTGAACGTACGGAATTAGCTAGGTCTACATGTATGAACACAATTGTTGTGTGTTTGTGTAAACCAGAATTTACCATAGCCTTCTATAGTGGTAAAATACGTTGAAATGAGGTTGAAAAAGTCAATATCATTAACTTACGTTCAGTGGATTCTGTAAAAAAAAAGAAATATTCAAAATATTGGGAGACAACACTGATAACTTTCAGTGGTATTTCATTACCACACAAATGATATGAAGGTGGATATTTAATTAAGTGGAAAGTGGCAAGTATGAACCAGAATACACATCAAACACATCACATGCAATATTTTGTTTCACTCACATTGACTTTGCACATTCAAAAAAAAACCAGGGTCAGATGTCAACAGTATATTGGGATGTTCCATATATCAAGCTATCCATCAGGGTCATTGACCCTCCCGTTCTCAAAGGTCTATGATTAGGTATTATTACCACACACTTAAAATGCAGCTGCATGCATGTAGACTATCATGCACTTTGGTTATATATGAGTCCATTGAATGTCTATTGGATGAATCTAAAAGCCATTTGCTCACATTTTAAGTGTGAATCCATGTGACATACTGTGCAGGTACATGGCACGCATGGAATGAACTTTGAGATTGTCCTTTTGCAGAGTAAAATTCATCTGTAATTCCACCCAACCAGGTGGTGATGCAAATTACAAGGTGTACTGTACTATAAATCATGAGATTTTGATGAGATTTTTCCTGAAGGGAACTTGCTATTCTTTGAGATGAATTCACAATCAATGAAGACTAATTATGGGGCAAAAGAGCATTTACATGTAACAATACATCAATACTGATTTATGACGGCAACTCTGTAACCCCTCTCTCTGTATGTAACCTTTGAAAACACAACTCATAGAGCAGAATGCAACGTAGATTGTTATTAAATATACTGGAGGTTACACACATGTTCTCCCATCACTTCAGAGGTCAATTTTAACACCCTTCAGGGAGCACAATCTGCTAAGTTGAAAGTGAGTTAATTTCTTTGCAGTGCCAGTTGGTAGATCTCAGTAAGTT
Organism: Ptychodera flava; assembly: GCA_001465055.1. Taxonomy (NCBI): domain Eukaryota; kingdom Metazoa; phylum Hemichordata; class Enteropneusta; family Ptychoderidae; genus Ptychodera; species Ptychodera flava. The sequence goes on from LD345526.1 coordinate 31,049, forward strand.
TTATCAAATCTACATGGAAAATACAATATATCAAAAAATATTACGGCTGTCTATCTAATAGATGGATGTTCAAAACAAATTTTTGTGCATTTCTTCTGAAATTAAGCAAGGTCAAAATGATATTTCATAAAATCACTGAATTTTCTTTTTATAGAGCCATGTGTAAAATTTTACAAAAAATGAGAATTGGGGTTCCTTAAAGCCAGTGTAATATGCTATGAGTCACGTTTACTGGTCAATGGAATTTATGCCAAATATTTTTGTGGATATTTTTTAAATTTTTGTTCGTAAACTTTATATTTCATGGTGTATAAAATGAAAACAGGAAGCATATGAATTCTTTGATTTCAACATGTCCTTGGAGTGGCTATACCAAAGGTACATGCATAGTATTGTCTAGCGCACATTTTATGATTTTATCTGATGGATGTTATGAATGTACTGCTGGTATACCCATTACTAGAAATGACACTGATAAAAAGTAGATTTTATGAATAAAGATGACTAACAAAATGAGAGATGGACTTGGCAACATGAGATTTATTGATAAAAAAAATCATCAGCACACTGCACACAACGGAATTTTCATTCTGATATCAAACTTTAACAAACTGCAATAAAAAAAAAGAAATTCTGCTACTGTGTGCCTTCAGAATGGCACATTTCAAAATTCTTCGAAATATTTTGACTGTTAAATATCACTTACAAATTATACACTCATACTATATTAATTTCTGAAGGCCTGACAGATGGATGCAGCTGTTGTATCATCTGATTTTTTTTCTTGTATCACTGAAATGGTATACTTATTTTTTTAATGCCGCCTTCAGAATATCTGGGCTACAGCTTAATTGTCAGTATTACCAAAAGAAGAAACAAACTGCATTTTGTATAAATTTATCAGTGCATCAAACGCCTACCACAAAAGGTGGGACAAACTTTCAAGAAACTTCACCCTTAACCTCCCTATGTTTTTTTGTTGTTGTTGCTATAGTCACAAGTTCAAAGGGCAAGGGTCAAACATTACATTATGAAAGGTTTGTATTTAATGATGCAAGATTGAATCTTAAAATAATAAATATTGGGATATGAAGTCTCACAAACTTTGAAGTAAATATCACAAGCTGAAATGTTTCAAATCATCCATGAAGAAATGATGTACGAATACTGTACAGGTTTAGTTATCTCTGCCATTTTGAGATTCAAACTACTTTCTTGCTCAAATTATTCCAAATGACAAGATTTGTGATAATGGACCTGTAATGTCCATTTGAATTTCATGAAATGCAGCATGCCTTGAAACCAAACTTTCATTATGAAAACACAATTCTTTCATTTTTTTTTTCATTTTATTTTTTAATTAGTACTGTTAGTAATCTGCAGTACCAGTATGATTTAATACTTGGAAAGTTTCATCTATGAACTGTTGATTATGTAATTGGTTGAGGACATAATCAAATTTTACATTGACTGCAAGTAGTTGTAGTGACTATGAAATCAATTGCGACTACACACGGAACATTCAAAGGTGGAACCAAACAGCTGCTACAGTTCTACAGCGTGGCATACATAGACACGTTGTATGCATATGTTGTATGTACCACTGCAAGACATAGGTAACTGACGAGTGATTTTAATCCATATTTGAATGTTCTACATTAGATTGCACATGACACTATGTGCAGTAAATTTCTAAATACTGTCCATAGAAAGAACACAGTCAAATAATTACCATTGCTGGGGCATATCACATCTGGTCAAGTTGATTAAATCCCCTTATCCATTGGTATAATGATTCTTTTTACCCAGGTATTCATGTATGTTTCTCGCAATGAAATGTAGCATGATTGGTATATACGGTACATGTGTATATATATATATGTAACCTGTCAAAAGTTGAAGTATGAAGACATCATTAAGATTTAGTACATGTAAGCTCTTGCAATTTTCTACCTGATAATGATCACACTTCTCTAACTTCAGGTGTTTCAAGATTCCATGCACAAAATGACAAAAAATTGGGGTACAGTTGTATTGTGTAAAACAAAAATGACAGCTGAAAATGATGGATGGGTAGTGTAAAATGCACGTGTTCTGCGTTTAATTGATGGCAAGAAGATGCTCTGAGTTGACCCAGTCAAGTGGACTGTCTTCATTCCTGCAGGGGCTGCTTCACATGCTGGGCTTTCCTTGCTATTGTGTCTTGTCAATTGAAGTTTCACACAAATGGCTTCTAAAACACTCATACAGCTAAGAGGACACTGTTTTCTGAAAGCGGTTCGATCATAACTGTTTATACTAATGCCACATACTGTATGTTATACTGACAATAATCACTTCTGAGTCAATAGTTACACTTGTCAAGAACATCCTGATATACATCTCAGGCTGGTAATGCACCACATGACCCTTTTCCATCTCACTGGCAAATTCTTACCCTACGCATTCATATGATTGAAATTCATGGAGAGCTGATCTAAGAGCTGTCCTTCAAAGTGAACTATGTTCATTCACATTTGGAACACAGAGAGAGGAAGGAATCTCTCCCATGTGGTAGAACTTGCTTGAACAACAAGGCAATGCGTTAACTTGGCCAATCATCTGATCTCATCTTTTGTCAGTTTTTGTATAGCAACTGACCACGTTACGTTGCAGCAAAACCTCCCGACTGTCCACTTCCTGCAACGTTAACATGCATTAATTACAATTTAGTAAAGGGGATGATTTTATAACTAAATTCGATTGTGCCACAATCCAGATAGTTGGAAGTGATTCAAGTCAGATATTCAGTACAACTGAAGCAGGGATGAAGAAAAAGAAACTGGACAAAAATTTAGTAATTGAGAGAAAGGACTTGCATATGCAAGGAGATTATATAATGAATCAAACACAAGATATATCAAAGGTATTTCAATTTCTGTTTATACATGTATATCCATGCGGTAACCCAAAACAAGCCCACTTTCAATTTACTTGAAAAACTTTCTAGTTGGGTTTTTAAGACAGTGCAAGTTATATTCCGATAAGTTGTCCTTGCAAGAAGAAGAGTTTGAGTCACAGTGCAATATCTATTGCTGTAGCCATAGCAACAGGAGGGCACCTTAAGGTTCCGGGACAAGTATTGGGCCCTTCCACACAATAATATTCTTTGCAAACAACTGAGCTCATAACCCCATTAAACTTCAAAGCATTAGATATTAGTGAACGCTGTAATTTGAATTTTGTGATCATTGTTAATGTACAGATTGTGACAGTCAATTTGAACACCCTAAAAAATGTACTAGTTTGTACTTCCCCTGCACAAACACTGTGGTGTATATGGTCGAAATTTGCACGAACCATAGACATAATGAACTTGAGACATGTATCTTGAATTTTTCTTTATGCATCTTTGTTTTTTTGTTTCAGACTCTCAGTTGTCAGACTAGGGATCTATAACCAGCGGCTAGAAAATTGTATCATAGAAAACGATCTAGAGCCTAGGCCTAAAAGAAAATTAACAGACACTCTTTGGAAGACAGACACAATAGATTTTGATCATGTAAATTTCAACCGGAGACACTGTAGCGTTTGTAGAAGGAAAGGAAACAAATTAAATTTTTGCAAGGTTATTTAGATTAGCCATCACATGATCCTTATGTAAACAATGGTTACAAAATACATACCACAGAATTCACTAATATCTAGGCCTTCAGAAAAAGAATACATAAATTGAATTAAACATAGACTCTAAAAAAGATGCTAAATTGTTTACAGATAATTCACTTTTGGAAAGGCCAAATACTTGTCTTGGGACCTAAAGATGTTGAAAAAAGTCAAATTTGCTTTCCGAGCAATCTATTAAATGGCACACTGCGACACTGCAAAGAAACACAATGAACATATGCAGTGGTCAATACTGCTCATGCATTGAATTGATTCAACACATATGTGGTACACTTGTATATGACGCCCATGGCAAGTTTTATTACTTATACACATTGGTCTCTCAGTTTCTAGGGTACAGTGTGCCTTCTAAGGTCAACTGATCCATCACTCAGCCTAGGCAGTTATCCTGACACTCAAACCTTATACGTATTAATTGGCATTCCGAACATCGGCATTGGAATTACTATTTCATAGAAATAATTTGTCTTTTTTGCATTGAAATTGTCATATCAAAATCTGGCTAAATAATAATTGTTTTTGCTGTGTGCTCTTGTGAAAGTGTTCACAAAATTAGCATGCAAATGTAAGATGCAATACATGCTTATAGCTGACAAAATTCACGCATGTACACTATACACATAAAAGAAGACATGTACAAATGCATAAATATCGCCTATGCACATAAAATACGAAATCACAAACAAATCTTCCAGCAAGACCATGCTTATTATTTCAGAAAACGTACTTGACATTGACACAAAAATCTTGTGAGTTCACATCATCATCACACACTAAAGCTGCTAGCTCCGTACGTAAGCTATATACATGTACATAAACAGCAAAATAACGACTATTTGGTTCACAATTTGGCAATGTAACATCATCTGATTATTTGATATGTTTATAGCAAAATAAATGATAGAAAAATAACTTTTGCTGACATTCAGTTGGCGATATACATACAGAATAAACCCAAAAGAAAACTACGCGTTTAAGTACACAAATTAACCCCTTCACCACAAGTACTTCAGTGCAAATATTTATAAATTAAGAAAAGAAGCACTTTCACATTTCTTTTGATTCAAGCAATTTTGTTCATCTTTCATTTTTAGCAGTTTTTATCTAAAATATAGCTCAACATTTCATTTAAAAAGACTCAATTTACAATGCATGTGAAACAGAAAGACAAAACAGCTATTTCATTTGAGTGATGCACAAAACA
>LD345526.1:36247-48823 GCA_001465055.1 Ptychodera flava
TACCCAAACATTTTTGGATTGATACAAAATATGTGCTATGTGTATTCAGAGGCTGTATCACTGTCATGGTGACATTCTATTGCTACCTACATTATGTTTTGAATTGAATACTCTACTGATATAGGCAGGAAGCTTCCCTCCACCCTTAGATAATACACAGCTACTACTGCATATACGCATTGTACATCAGAAAGGGTAAGGACATTAATGGTATGATACAGGTTATACTGCTATAAAATGTACATTATTATGTCTTTGCGCTACTTGGTTTTAAAATCATAGACATTGACAAAATAAATTGTTCACGTTTTCAATGTTTTGACGGTGACAACGGTGTGATTCACTGATGGCATACAGTTTCTCAGAATTAAAGTGTGAAAACTTAAGCATCAGTGTCTTTTATCAACGATAACGTTATTCACACACTAAACACAGATGCATTTCAAGAAAGCTTCTGCAGTTACAGTGTAATATGAAAGGACTGTTATTCACATCAAGCAAACAATACTGCTCCGAAAATATTTCCCTTGTGAGGTTATGCACTGTGATTATATAGCTTCATCCAATTGAAGCTGTGTTAGGCCGATACCTACCACCCCTCAAACCGAGTGGAATAAGCCAGTTTGCAGACAGATGCTATTTCCGAGGTCCATACTAAATACTACACACAACACAGGGAGGTGAGGTAGGAGAGTTACATGCTCTAGTAGGATGCATCACTACAGGGTAGGTGTAGGGCAGATTAGAGAGTTCAATTTAACAAGTACAGCATGCACGGCTGCTGAGATCTTCAGCCCACACACTAGAAAGGAGAGGGTCTAGTCTACAGTGTATAATCTTCATCTACCTGTGGTGACTTCAATGTAACACGTGTCGCACACTCGTACCGGTTTCTTGGAGGAAGCGATGGTTGCACTCTTGGAAGAGCAATCATTGCAGAATATCATCCCACAATTTCTACAGTGATGCTGTTGACGGAAAAATAACAGAAAAGAAAGATTTTTACTTGATTTGATCAACAAGAGCCTATTGTGACTGAAGTAAAATAAATATCTGGATTTTGTTTGTGTTGTAACAGAGACTGACTTACAAGTATGTGCTCATATAAAGATGGCACATGTAACTATTTTAAAATGATACTACAATTAAGTTGTCACCAAGAATCATTGTGATGATTTTTTCCTAAACTGAGGTAATAATGAAGAGGCTCATTAATATTAACCTGTTCACCCCCAATTCCCTGTGAACAGGTCCACAGTCACCATTGATAACAATGGGTTTGGGCCAAACCATGGTGGTGAAAGGATTTACAGCTGACCTAAGCATTTTATTTTGAGTAGTTAATGTAGGTAGTAAATGAAACACTTGTAGTATAAATACTGACCTTTCTGACGGTGACAGAGAATCCCTTGCCGCACGCCTGACAGTCAATGATTTCACTGTCATCTTGCCATTTCCTATTCAGCTTCTGTGTATTTACAATCTGTAAGTTTTGATTCTCTCTGCCTAGTTCGTGCATGGCTGCCTGGGCATCGTCCAGTTTCCGTCTCAGCTCGGCAGTCTTGTTCTGAAGTTTCTCATTCTGGTTTTCACTTTGCAGGCACCTAAGAATATGCAAATTGCAAATATTATACACATTTATATCTTATTGTTTTATCAGAATAATATGCAAATTGCAAATATTACATACATGCATATCTTATTAATTTCTCAACATAATCATAATGGATGGAGCCATGAAACCTTCAAACACTGGTCAAGAGTAAAGGTCTGCTTGATTTCATGGGTTATTAGGGGGTTGGGGGTCAGGGTTCAAAGGGTAAACAAAAAGCCTTTATACATGTAGGTATGTTTGAGAGCCAATTTGCACAGAAGAGTTTTGCTATCCGCAAAATCCGTACCTTTCCAGTAAGACTCTCCTTTCATCCTGATTATTCTGAATAGTTGCCTCCATCACTGAAAATAAATGACAGCCATTGTGAGAACTTTTGTCTCTTTCCAAGTACCACATCATCCTTTCAGTAAGATTACAGCCATATCATTCTATGTGAGGATCATGAAGAAACTGATGACCATATGAGGTTGTGAAAAACTGCAAGATTACTGGTCTGGGTATACTGTACTCATGTATGTATCATTGCAAAGCTGATGAAAGATCACATGATCTTTCAAGATACTCAACTGGGGTTTATTTCCTAAACAGTTTTGATCGGGGCGAATGAGATATACATATAGAGTACTGGTATAATTTTTAGACTATCTTCTCAAACTGAAATTTAAAACTACATGTAAGTCTCAACCAAAAGGACAACATGAGTATTTTTATGATGAAATACTGTAAGCAGACTTCCAACAGAACATCTCATTGATTTTATTGGTATAGTACATTAACATACCTGCCATTTCACCTCTGAGTTCATCATTGACTTTCTCTAATTCTCCAACTCTGCCCTCTGTCCTTATCAGATCACCCCTGACAACACCCAGGTTTTCATTCAGGGCCGAGATCTGCATGTTGAGCTTGGCCTCCATCTCATCCTTTGTTGTTTGTAGGTCATTCTTGGCTTGCGTTTCAGCAGCCTGAATTCAAAGAAGTACATGTAAGCTACAGGTGCACGCTAATGGTCAGTCAGGTTTTCTCTTAACTGAGTGTCAATTTGTGTATTGATGATTCAATCATGGGTGTAAGAGAATGTCAGGAATATTTTACCAATTTTCTTTCGATTCAGAGTTTAAAATTTCATTTTGACTGTCATGTATGCACCTCATCTCTGACAGACTGTAAGTCCTATTTTCAACAGATGAAAATTCTCCACTGATAATGGCTAACGACTCATTATCAGTTTCGTTGAATTCCCAAATAACGCTCATTAGTACCCTTGGCATTTATCAATAATCTATATAAGAAATCAAACATTATAGATGTTCTCTTATGTATGGCACTGCAACTTTTGAGTTGCAACACTAGGGAAAAAATACCGCCAATGATACGGTGTTGCTCACATTTGATCGGAATCGGTACATACTAGTATTATTGGTACCAAAGGTTCAACGATGAATGTTATTTCTACCTGTTCAGTGCAGCAAAATTCTACATCGATATTATAACAATGATTTCTACACAGTACAGCCAGAAAAACAAGAATGACAACAGCAAATAAGGTCTGCAACATAGGTACTGGAGGTAAACTTTAGAAACATGTATATCAACTTCTGCAGCAATGGGACATGCAGATCCTACATACATTAGCAAATGTCAATAAAAAAAATCAGCCAGAGAAGACTTGACAAAAAGAAAAGGTGGGAGAGTGGGGAAATGTAAAGTAGGTGATTTATATACAACCTTGGGGATTTTTAAAATGCTATCAGTTCTGTCATTCAAATGTAAACAGCACTTAAGTTTGTTACATATGGTGAAATGCCTTGCACTGTAGGGGGTGATTATGATATTTGGAATTATCCTGGATTGAAATTTCTTATCAATTCATGTGTGTCTTGCATGGAAAAGTTGTAAACATTGGTCCAAAATGAAAAAATTAACCTCAGCTTAGTTTTCTGGATCAAATTTCACTACGAATTGATACCAAATATGACAAAATTATGTTCACAGCCTTAACCACTGTCTCACAACATATTCTGGGTTGGTATAGGTCATTTAAGGTCAAAGACTGAGAGAATTACCTAAATTATACAAATTTGGGATTTCCCAACACTTTGAACAGAGGATAACATCCTTCAGGACTTTTATACCAAATTACAAAGCTATCAGATAAGTAGTTTTTGAGAACAAGTTTTCTTGACCAAAAATGACAAAATTGTCTTAAAAATACAAATTTGCATATTTCTGGACAATTTCCATATACCCAACTATTGTCATCCCTGGGCAACTGTACACCAAATATAAAAGCTGTCTGTCCAACAGTTTTAAAGAAAAAATATTTTTTTACGATTTTTGACCAAAAATGAAAAATATTGCCCCAAAACGGTAATTTTGCCAATTCTGTTAGAATTTCACGAAATTAGAAGGGTTACATCCTTGCAATATCCAACCTAAATTTGAGAGCAATTGGGCCAGCCGTTTCAGAGAAGAAGAATTTTTACTTAAAATGAGAAAAATAACCAAAAAATTCAGCAAAAATATCAAAATTCAAGATATCTTCACAATATACATATGACTGTATAAGGTCCACGTAAGGTACTTGCCAACTAATTTTCAAAGCAATCAAAACTGGTTCTTAAGTTATTAATTTTTGACCATTTTCACATTCTGTAAGCTCATTTGCATAATTTTGGCAACGCAAACTTCATTTGAAGAAAATCCAATCTATAGCCCAGGATGCATCCACACACCAAATACCAAGCTGAAACGTGCAGTGGTTCACGTGTTTTTGATTTTGACGGACATACTGTACGTACATACATACATACATACATACACACATACATACAGACGCCACCGACTTCAGCTTATATGATAACCTCACATTGGTATACCAAATGGGAGCTAAAAATGGCTTCCTAATAAACCATGTATGATGTGCGGGTGGATGTAGCATGTATTCAGTTGGGAATGTAATTAATGGAGGATTATAATAAGGTGATATATACTCCATCTGTGACATGGGGATACGATTTACAAAGTACAGTACTTCCCTAAGGAATTCGTTTAATTTTCAAATTTATCACTTCTCTAATTTTGAAATGCCAAATAGTCATGGCTTAACTGTATGTGCACGCTGAAAAATTAAGATTCACTGCCACATACTGTAAGTGAGGATCCCTCTAATTACACATTCAACTAAACATTTAACAAAGCCGGTCATTTCTTCAGCTTGCTTTGATATGAAATATCTGCACATAGAGTAACACATGGCAGAGAAACTGTTGAGCTAAATATAAACATTCACTCTCACCAGTTTGGTTTGCAAGGCTGCTGATTCATCTCGCAGCATGGTCTGCACTCGCTGGGCGACTTCCTTGGTCTCCTCGTGCTCAGACGCTGCTTGGGCAAGCTGGTTTTCCAAGTCTGATATCTGTGACTGAAGCTCCAGTTTCTGTTTGATCAAAAGCTGTTTGGCATCCTGTAGGCTGTTGATTTCCTGTTGGATTTATGAGATGTGTACATGTACTGTTACAGCTGTCATAGACAACATATTCTTATCAAAGTTGAGGGAAATGCATGCAATGTAATCATCCCCTGCTCTATTTGCCTGTATATACAGGTGTTAGACACTTCATAGAAAACAATGTCTGTAGTATCATCTCGTAGGTGTCACTCAAAAAGAGTACATCACTTTGACATTTAGCATGAGTGATCTGATCTTGATGCTTGATTGTGGTTGTAGCTACTACACATGTATGAGGACTCCAACAAAATACAGAAACCCAGATAACATGTGAAAAAGACAAGAGACTTATTATCGCAATGAAGTACATTATCATATTACAACATGGACAACTGGCGAGACATGTCTGTCTTTTTATTTGTTTCATCAATTTACAGTTTCAATCCTGAGAATGCAGTGTGTATGTTACAAACCTTTGATTTCTCTTCCTTCTCCTTCTCAAACATCGTCTTTAAATCAGCCAGATTCTTCTCAAGGAGTTCCTTTGCTTCAGTCAAGTCCCTGGTGGTACCTTTCTCTTTTTCTAACAACTCTTGGACAGCATTCTGTAGACAGTAGAGATGGTCATCAAAAACAATTAGATGCATAAAGATAGATGTGTTCTGTAGTTGTAGATGGGTAAGGTTTGAGATGCACTATTTTGTGAGATCAGTGTTAAACTTGTATTCATGACAATGTACTGAATATTGGTGGCAGGTTTATGAGACACTGATACATGAACATATATATTTGACATATCATGATTCTTGAGTGTGATTACAATTTGGAATTGGAGACTTCCATTCATATAATCTCCTCAACAATTTCTAGTATAACGTAAAAATCTTCACTGACTTGCATTTTGATGTTGTAGCAGAGGCTCAAAATTATATTTCTGTTTAGAAAATGAGCAAACTTACTAATACTACACATTATTTGATACTTATTCAATATCTAAAATTTCATCACATCAACAACATCCAATGGATACATGTATTTTTCTAATAACATCAATAACTTTATTCAAATTTACTAAGAAATACCATTGCTCATCAGAAGGTACACATATATTGTGATAAACTAACCTTCTCTTGTTCCAGTGACTGATGTAATGCAGCTGCCTCTTTCAGTTCAATGTCAAGTTCAACCAACCTTGTATCTAATGCTGCCTTTACCTGGACAGAAGAGAAACCCAACAAAACGAAATGTAGGTTAATAATCTTTGACAATAGTTTCCTGCTGCTTGTGTGAACTCATTATGAAGTTTGCACAGTAAATGAGCTTTCCACTCATGTTTTTGTGAAAACCAAAAATTTAATTTTTCCCTACAGAGTTAAAACAGGAATAACTTCCATTTTGAATTTCAAAATCGGTAAATTTAGGTAATTTTGCCTCTCTAGTACCAATATCTCCAGAGTGACTCCCTAATGACTCCTGATCTTGAAAGGCGATGGTCTAAATTTACTTGAGGAAAGTTTGTGCAAAAGTTTAGGTCTTACAGGATTTGTATATTGTAATACCTTATAAATAGTTCAATATACATGCATGTACCATACGATATTGAGTGTCTCTGAGCAAGGAGATACAGTAACTGACTTACAGTACATGTGCTGTACAATTTATTAGGTGATCTAACAGTATGAAACATGTCTTTGAGTATCAGAGACCTACATGCATGTAGCACCAAGATTATAAAACACTGGGGCTGAACCACAAAGTGTCTGTTACTAAAATTGGTGGGACATTGACAAAACAAATTTGTCCAATTCTTTTTTAATGTAATCAATATACTAAACATGTGATGCAAAGTCATCTATATTCCTGTTGACAATCTGGTTCAAAACCAAATTATATTTTATCAGTCTTTCTAAAGACCAGCTGATTCATTGAAAATAAATGTATATGATACCATCCACATATTTTTTTTAATTAAAATGCTGAAGAACAAGCAAAACCTGTTTGTAAAATACTTCATAATCTTCCACAGAAATATCAGCAGTTCTAGGATAATTTCTATCTAATTACCTCTTGTAAATTTCCTAGATTAGTTTTCAAAGTTGTCTCACTATTCGTCACGCTGACCAGATCCTTCTCCGTCTGCATCAGGGTGGCATGAACATTGTGTAATTCAGATTCCAGGGCTGAACCTTTCTCTTGGGAATCCTATAAATAGAAATTGGGACATGATGGTCATACAATGTAATACAGATGCCTGCGCTGACCAACTCTTTTTGGTACATACATAGAATTTGAGACAGGGAAGTCATATTGTGGAGGTCAGGTTCAAAGGCTAAATCTATCTGTCCTGAATTCTATGAGGAGAACATCAGACATACATGTAATAGTCACATTGTGTAATTCACTATATAATACATGTAAGTTCTCAGAATACATGAAATTCAGCATGAAAACAAGAAACCCATATCCTGAAACACTGGGACCTCAACTATATATTTTTAATGAGCAATAATCGTTAACTTCAATAAAAGCAAATAATCTACAAAGTAACAAATCAAGGAATTACTACAGCTACTGCTAATTCAATAGAGTGTTGAATGTACCAGGTACGGTATGAGACTTACCCTAAGCTGTGATTGTAACTTGACAACCTGTGCCTCGTAGTTTTTGCATTGATCACACTGTTTAGCAATTTCTTGTTCAAGGACCTGCAATTATCATGGGAAAAGAATAAAATTTTTACTGTGAATCTAATGAATCAAATTAAAGAAATGCTAACATCTTGTGCCCTGAAATTGTTTCTAGAGGTTGATGTATTTAATGTAATGGGGTAGCAAAGGATAATTCTGACCCTGAAATTTCAAAGTCCATGTACACTTTCTGAACATTTCAGTATACCAGTGCAAAACAGCCCTCAAGGAGACCTTACTGAACAGTTATCACAGCAAAAGTTGCATCATATTCTAAATCATAACTAACAGCTGAACTCTCTATCTCTCACCTCAATCTTTTTCTGCATTTCTTCTTGCATATTCTCCTTCTGCATTAACTGCTGCTCCAGCTCTTCACAACGGTTCATCTGTCAACAGATTCATTATATGTCAATTTAGAAAACACACATTTAATTCTAAAGAGATTATCAGATGTTATTCCGAATTATTTGTCTCCATAAAGCATTTTGTACAGGCAAGTGTACAAATATTTGCCTGATTCCAACAGAGAGGCACTTAAGAGTCATTTTGCTACGCTAACAGTAACTTTATTACATTGCATTGTTGCAGAATGTTATACGGCTACATCACGGGTGAAATCTGTTTTCATTTTCCAGTTTTACGCTTTAGGCCGAACAAAAAAATTGTGCTGTTCGGATAACCTCACCTACCCTATTTTTTACCTGCCGACCTTAAATGTTTTAGAGCTACGTAAGCACAGAAGTAATAAAAAGAAAGAAAAAACCCAAAATATCACGCGTTCGTAACTTGGCATTTGATTTTTGCTTGAAGGAGGATGTCTTTTATATTTTTTCCTTGTATACGTATGATTCATTTTTCTAGAAATGTTGTGGCCAGTGTTTGATTGCCCTGAACCCCTGAAAAATGTATATCTAAGAATAAAAATATTTTGGAAAAATATCCCTGCTGACCTACCTACCCTATTTTTGAAAACCATGTAATTGGAACAGCACAATTTTTTTTTTTTGCCTTACTGGTGCTTTATCAAATAGCTTCAATAATAAAAGATTACAAACAGGTCATGATATCATCATAGTACGAAATATTGTTGGGTACAGCATCTTATACATTTTGGGGAACTCTACAAAGATATCATGTACAACCATATGTTTACAGAGGCAAAGTACTACACAGGGATGTGTTCAATGATGTGAGTGAGCCTTAAACTATTTCTCACTTTTATCTACGTTCACAGAAGTTCTGACTGCTTTGGGCCATTGCTGAACTGATCCTGACCAATGTTACTGTATGTAGAACCATTTATCCTACATTAAGTAATTGGATTACCAAGAACACTGGAATGGTGTCTTCAAATAACCAATACCACAGTGCACTTATTCTAACAAGTACATCACGTCAAAGATTGTCACATTTCCACAAACCTGTACTGTACAGATTGGGCTGGTTACATAATGCAACACCATTAAACATCAATTTTTCCCTTCACCTAATCAACAGCATTTGACTCATTGATTTGTTCCCAAGTCTTAAGTTTAATTGAAAAAAATTTCAAGTCATCAGTAATATTGATGTTTTCTATATCATAGAATTATCCTGCCGAAGACTTTCATTTTTTAAGGGAAAGTATTTGTAACTTTCACTAGTTTTCCACTGATCATGTTTTTAATGCTTCTTGTTTTACTCCCCAAAGCATGTTGAGATACATAGTACTCATTCAGACTAAAATCCAAATATCAAAAATAATAGCTGAACAGCGGAAGTTTCAACATGCTTTGGGAAGTAGAACAAGAACTTGAATGAAGAATATTGGAACATCATTAAGAAGTTACAGCTACTGTCCCTACAATAAAAGAAGCCTCACAACCAGATACCTGTAGATGCCTCGCGGACACATTTGTGTGTAAATGTCATAGAATACACTGAGAGAGGTGCACTACACAGCAGTATGTCATATTCAAATACGGCTATCATTTAGGCATCCTCTTGTCCAGTATATGTATACTCGTACCTGTTTGGCCAAATTTTCATCCTGTTCTGAGATCTGCTGTTGCATCGTCCTAATGTTCTCATCTTTGCTCTTCAGCTGCTCTTGTTGCTCCTGTCTCTCTTTCTGCAGCTCGCCAACCCTAGCGCTCAACTCTGTCTCTACCTGGATCTTCTCTTCTAGCGAAGACTACAACCAAGCATTTCCCACGCCATTAATGACTACCCTAGGCAGTCCAATCACTCAAAGAAAACTCCCGATTGGCCCAGTGATGGTACATGACTTATGGTAGCTTTTGCTATGAGTGAAAGGACTCCCCAGTGAAGTCAAAATGCAGAGCAATAATGGAGAAAAGCGCCATGCTTGTTGCTTAATTGTGCCAACACTGGTAGAGAGGAGCCATGCAGAGACAGATTACATTGATTAGATTGTGGGCAGGCATGGAAAATGTGACCTGGTGTAGAGTGAGACATCACTTCAACGAAATGAGACAGATATTAATAATAAGTGATTACAGCATTTAAGTAGCATGAACACATTTGAATTAGTGCAAAACTGTGAACTCTGAATGCTACAATGAGTATGTGTGAGGTGTATTGTTGTATGCCACATGGAAATATGAAATTATCATTTTTTTAAAATCAGTCTAATGTTAATAGGGGTATTAAAATCCATAAGAATAGTTGATTCCACACAGAGGTTAAAGTTAGCCCAGCCTACAATGTACCAGTATTTTTGCTCTTTGACCTCCATTCTGAGGTACAGTATAGCCTAGTGTGATGTCATAAGAAGCCACAAGGGGTCAAAGCTCAAAGGTGAAAAGTCAGTGATTTATGCATACCAGGAGAATCACTGAAAGTCATCAATTTCACACTGTTTGACACTGCAGATGCCTGATGCTATTAACAAAACAACAGTTGCAAGATTCACATCTTTTACAAACTTGCTTTCTGTTTTTCATACGAAGATATCCTACCTTTGCCTCTTTTAAATGTAGTTGAGTTGCTGATAGTACTTTGTTGAGTTCTGCTACCTGTTTCTGTCTCTCTTCAACCTTCCTGCTGGAGTCTGCCTGCATTTCTCTCTGTTGTAAGCCGAAGTTAATTGTCCCAGATTGTGTTAGTTTTGGGGTTATTTTAACAGGAAACGATTGCTGAAAATGTTAGGTAACTCTTGACGACATTTTGCAATAATTGGAAGTCACATATCAATTAATTTCTTGCTTTGCACTCTAAGGAATATTAAATTGTCTGAAGCACCTAGTTGATGTAAACTTTGTGAGAGCAAATATTGTTGAATACAGGTTTTGACACAAAATGCCATCAGTATTGATCAACATCACACATACATACATGTACATGTGTATGTACTGACTGTGTTGACAAGCTGAATACTGTGTATTTCAACATGGCTTAGGCAACAGTACCAGGAAACTTCAGTTGGTACATGGAACAAAAACACTGAAAGTGTTGCCCAAAAGAGCAGGCATTTGGCTTTTAAAATGCATAACTTTGATTGCAATTTTCACATTAATCTTCAGACACATATAAATGTATGAAAGTTCTCTTTTCATTGCTTTGGAAAAAAGAATTTGAAGTGATTTCAAAGAATCACACTGAAATAGTGAATGCTTAATTTTACAAAAACACACGTACATGGGAGATCACATGTACTACTTGCATTCTGAACTTTTCTGTAAATACCTTCCATTAATTGAACAAGATTTTATCATAGTTTTCTGTGTTTTACACAAATTATTGACACTGCATACTGTATAAACTCATAACAATTCCAATGCTTCAATGCTGTTACATTTCTGTACCTTCATCACCATAGTTACATTATGAAAACCAACTCTTCATTCATTTACCCTGGCAGTGACAATTTTACTTTCAAACTTTTCCGGAACCTATTTTTATTGATGTGTTTGAGTTCATCTAAAGTTTGATATTTCTGACCTTTTCCTCTTCATACTGTTTTGTCTTCTCATCAAAGTCCTTTGTTCTCTCCGACATTGACTTGTTGGCCTTGTCAAGGGTTTCTTGTAATGCAGCTTTTTCTTCATTAAGACATTTTAACTGATTGAAAGTGAAAACAAAAAATAAGATGACATACAAAAAGATAATGAAACATGAAAATCATTCAATTAGAACATTTTCTTTGGACTGTCTTGTCATGGTGAGCCATTTCTAACAATTTTAGCCATTAAGTCTAAAAAATTTGAGAAAATAGAGTGAAAGTTGATGCTTTCTTACTTTCTCTTCAACTTCTTTCTGATATTTCAATGATTCCTGACTCAGTCTGTTCTGTTCTTCTTCCATTTTCTTCAGCTGCCCTGTGTAGTCACCTGTCATCTGTATATAAACAAACATATTCATGTTAAGTGATAGCAGTCATGGACATGGAAAAAGAACCTGCTGGTCCGGAAGAAGTTGAACATTTTAGATGGCACTATAACTGATTTGAAAATTCCAAAATGTCAAATATCTCTGAGCATCACGTAATTCTTAATATAACTTAATCAAAACCAGTTCCTCTAAAAAATATTGCTATACACAGGTACCCTAGTTTCATCAAGAAACTGACATTCATGACTCATTCATTTCAAATTTATCACTCCTTTTTCCCCTTTATTTCAAAAATGGCTAAAATAATCATGCCATTGACAATATTACCTTTTGGACTTCTTCTTGCATTGTATTGAACTGGAGTACTTTCTGTTGTAAGGTGTTTTGTAAGTTCTTGGACTGTTCTGATATGCTGACATTTCTGTCCATTTCATTGTTCAGTTTCTCCGTTTGCTCTGTCAGGTCCTTCTCCAGTTTGGTGAACTCTG